>QJPP01000859.1:0-194890 GCA_003996215.1 Jaltomata sinuosa
GCGTTGGAAACTAGACTCGTAGACCTTCGATTTGGTATTTTGGAGGACTTCTAACTCTTTATATATTGAGAGAAAAGCTCCGAGACATTTTACCCAAAGTTCAGGAAATTCATTAAAGAACTTACGATTACTTTTGCCGACTTGCTTGGCTTCGAAACTTATAATGCGACCAAACAAATGGACCCAACACCGAAATACCGGTCCTGACGAGCCTTAAGTGACTTGGGGCCGCTACAAACAAGCTCTAACGGTTCAAGGAAAATGTATACGTGGAAATAACCGGAAGGGTCATTACAGAATATATTTCCCAATCGTCATCTATATTTAAATTTTCTAGATCTATCCCGTACCATTGTGATTTTCTATTAAATATTTTTTCCCATATAATTCTTTTTAATTCTACTATCCTTATGTCTTTTAGTGCATATAAAACTAATGTTTTATTATTATTTATCGCTTCTTCATGTAAACTAGTCATTTTTATGATGCTTTTTTCTCAATTATTCCCTCTAATCATATTTTATGATAGGGTACTTCTTATATAAGCTTACTATAAACTGGATTATTCAAGACCATGTTTATTCGTCACTACTAGCATGATTGTACTCAGCGATACTTTTCTTCTTTAAACAGTATTTCTCATTTTTTGGTACTCCCTAAAACGACTTCTTGCCTCAACGGTTTCCCCCTCATGATAGTACTGTCCTTAGAAGTTTTTCTCTCTTTTCCCATTTGCTAGCAAACTATGTAACATGCTATGAATGATTCCAATATATAGTAACGAATATAAAATTTATTCTACCATAATTATGTTTAGCTATGCATATTCATATGACACTATATATCAACATAAGTATATCGGTATACCTGCACGGTAGTTTTCTCATCAGAGTTAGCTTTATCCATGATGAGTTTAGCTTTTTCTTCTTTTTCTTTTTGTCTTTTTTCATATATTTCTTTTAACATTGCTAGTTCTTTTTCTAATTCTAATATTTTTGTATTTTTAATACTTTCTATTTTCTGTACTTCTATTTTTGTTTCTTGTGTTATTTTATTTATTTCATTCTTTCTGTCTATCTCTTCGTTTTCTTTCATTACTCTTACCATAGCTGCTAAGCTATCTTCTAATTTGGCTGATTCTCTTTCTAGCATTAGGTTTAAAGTTTCTCCTATTTTCTTATATCTTCTTCCTAGATTAGAAAGTACTATTTTTATTTTTATTCCTTCTAGGTTTTCGAAGGTTTTTTCTTCTATCACATATTCTTCTTTATTCATTTATAATTTGTTTTGTAATTTATATGTTAGTTTTTGTAATTCTATGTATAGATAGAATATTTCCTTTCTTTGTGCCAATATTGATTTATGGCATACTCCTGCAAATATATTTTCACTAAGTCTTTGTTCTCTATTTGTAATTTCTTGTCTTATTTGTTTAATCATTTCTGTTAGCTCTTCTTCGTACTTATTCATTAAATGCTTTATTATATTTTTCCTTTTTCTTTAAGTATTTTATATATTGAGAAATTATAAGTAAGAGAGAGAGAGAAGTAGAGAGAAAGGGATGATCTTATTTATGAGAGAAGTCCCTCTATATATACAAGTCTAAGATGACCTTTTGTCCTTAGAAAAGACGTTTGGCCTTTACTATTTACATTATTGGCCTTTACTATTTGGCCGACACTCACTATTTGCTACTTTACATAATGGCCGTTACTTTTTCATATGGCCGACATACTATTTACTACTTTACATAATGGCCGTTACTTTTTCATATGGCCGACATACTATTTACTACTTTACATACATTATTTCTTTGTCTTCTAGTTATTCCAGCTGCACTTATGGAATGTAGTTGTCTTCTCCGTCACATTTTGTGCATAGATGATCTGGGTATTTTTGTCCTACTAATTTACAGTATCTAGTCATCATATTTTGTGAAATAAATTTTTTTCTGATAGCTCTTGTGGTAGGTGACTGCTCTGGTCTCAACAGGCTTAGTATCCATTGGCGTAGTTCTTCCATATCTGTTGTCTTTAGTTCTCTGCAATTGGAATATATCATCGTCTGATCTCGGTTGTAGTAGCTCCAAATTGCGTTTCTGTTTAGATAATTATTTGATAATTCGTTCAAAATGGTAGATATCCCAATAGTTCTTTTATTTGCATAGAATTCTGGGATATTTACTCTTTGTATTTCTTCTTGTACTTCTATCTTCTCCGGGATTATCATTTCTTTGGTCAAACCTATCTTGATAACTTGTATTATAGGTTTGATTTCGTCGTATAATATCTCCGCAGTTGCTGAATAAAACTTTATATAAAACAAAGTGTCTTTAGTAATTCTTTTGTAATGTAGAAATGCTTTGTATAGTTCTGGTATCTTAGCTATTTCTTCTCCTGTTATTGTATATACTGTACTTAACAGCCCATAATTGTAGCAAGTTGCTACTAGATTCGAATTGGTACATGGTTGTGCTATAAGTTTATTATATCCTTGTAGGTGTTGGGTTATATAATCTTCATTCGGATTTTGGGTATTTTTAGCTCTGGGGTTTAGATTCAAAAAGGTTTGGATTTTGTGTATATTTTCTATATACGTTCTGGTGATATGATTATATATTTGTTTGTGTGAATCCAAACTGGTTTTGTAGGTATTTACTTGTGAGGTAACAAATATATCTTTTTGGGTATATTCTGGAAGGTATGGTTTGGAGAATAGCTTATTCATATTGACATTTGCATATTTTGCCTTACCATCTTCCTTTTTTGTAGTTGGTCCTCCAGTAGATGTGCTACCTGCAGCTGTATTTATCATCTTGTTATGGGTTTTAAGGTGTTTCCCAACGTCACCTTCTAGCTCCGCATGTTTAGAGTCATGCTGCTGACTTAGCTCCGCATGTTTAGAGTCATGCTGCTGACTATTAGTTGTCTTTTTCAACATCTGTACTTCGCTTTCTATTTTCTCCATTTTCTGACAAAGTGTTGTCATAGTAGCTAGTATTTTTTCCAATGTATCTACATTAACTTTCTCTGGAGAGATAATCTGCAATGGAATTTTTGTCAGTCTTGATTACTTCAATTGTAAATGTAAAATTTAATATATTCAATACTAGTCTCCTTATTTCTTTTGTTGTAACTGAATCTTGTACCTTTTTGGTTATCCACCATTTTAACTGTGTATTGTCTGTTCTCACAATAAATTTATTGTATACAATATATGGTTCAAAGTTTAACAAACATTTGTATAATGCAAATAGTTCTTTCCTATTTATTTCCCATTTTATTTGTGGTTCTTCGTTATACAGTGTTTCTAATTTATCTTGTATTGTTTTTATTTTGTTTATTGAGAATATGATTAATTCTATTTTATGATCTAATTGATTTATGTTTTCTAATTTTTGATTTATTTTTTCACTTCCTTTTATCCATTCTGTTGTCTTCCTATTTTTGTTATTAACTCTTTTTGCTCCTACTTTGTTGTTATATGGTGTTGTGAACCACCAATGTGTTTTTGTTATTGTATGTGGATATAGGTTTTCTAAAAAGGGCATTCCTAATAACATATCTTTTGTTGTTAGTTCGTAATTATATACTTCTTCTATTGTTAGTATTTTATCCCATATTTGTATTTTTATATTTTTTGCTTTATGTGTGATCATACTTCCTTCATTATTAAATCTTGTCACTACTATAGGTGTTTTTAGCTTCTCCCATTTTTCTTCTGGTAAGCAATTATATTTAAATATATTAGCTTCTGCTCCTGTGTCTATCATTGGTGTATAATATCTATTATTATATCCTTCCACTATTATTTTTGCTAGTATATATATCTTCATTTCATACTTTTTTAAACTCTTTTTATTATTATTCTCTTATTTTCATGCGTTATTATTAATTGTTTATTTTCTATACTATATGGTTTCATTTTTTCTAACCATTTTATTTCTAATATTATATTTTTTTCTTGGTATATTTCAAATTTTATTTTTATTGGTATTCCTCCTATAATTATTTCCTTCTTTACTATTTCTTTAGTATTTACTAATGTTTTTGGTAGGTCTGGACATGACTGATTTTTTACTTTTATTTTATCCTTCATAACTAATTCTCGTGCTATGTTATTTTCTTCTTGTCCTATGTCTACTAATATTAAACATTTTTGTTGATTTATTATTCCCGTTATATAGTATTGTTTTAGTTCCTCTTTTTGGTGTTTTATCAGTTTTGTAGATGATTCTTGTATTTCTGGTTCGTAGATTATGCTTGTGCTTTCATATTTTTTGTTTCCTGATATGCTTAATCTTGGTTCATAGTCTATTCTTTTAGATGTACTTAATCTTTCTTTTACTATTTCTAGGTCTTCGTCAAAATCTATTTCTTTATAACTATATTCATTTTTGTCTATTAGAGTAACTATCTTTTCAAAGGGGTTTTCTATTTTTATCCTATTTATTTTATTTTTTGCTGTTATTTTATGTTTAGTAGTTAATACATACAAGTTTTTACATCTTGCTGTAAATATCTTACTGCCTGGGGATAGTTCTATTCCTGACATTTTCCAGTATAATACTAAAGATTTATCTATATTTTTATCTGATACTGCTACTGAATAATTAGCACTTATTATAAATTTAAACTTTTGGTATATTAAATTTCCTTTAACTGCGCTTATTATGCTTTTTTCTATAGGTTCTATTATTCTATCGTCTGCTAAATATATTTCTATTGGTGTATCTATTCCTTCTCTAAAACAAGCTTTTATTAATATTTCTGTTCCACCTAGATGTACGTATTTTATTGGATCTCTTACTTTTAGATTTTGTATTTCTTTATTTATGATCCTCCTGCTTATCAAGGGGATTTTAGCTTTTCCTTGTATATATTTGCAATCTATTACATGTTCTTTCTGGCTTACTACGTAGTATACTTCTTTCTGTCTTTTGAATAAGTTTCTTATAACTGGTATACTAAATATTTTATCTACATTTAAGTCTAATTCCTTTCTTTTTATTTGATCAAATATGTTATAATCAAATATTATTTTTTGATCCGTAGATTTTTCATCTAGATATTCTTCTTTGTTTATTATTTGTATCTCTTTTTCAGTCATTTATTTGTTCTGATTTTGTACCTAATTCATTTTCTTCCTCTTCTGATATCTCATATATACTATCATCGCTATCTAGTTCATAGTCTATGTATTCTATTTGCGTATATTTTTGTCACGACCCAATTTCTCGGTCATGATGGCACCTACAACCCCCGGTAGGTGAACCAATCCCCGTAGCCCAGAACAGTTAGTAATGGGCTACTATCTAGCAAATAGAGGAACAAGACAAATAAAATAGATAACAGGGATATAAATATATACATATGCGAAACTAAACCAAACCCCAAGACCTGGTATCATAGTACAGAGCCAAACTACATACATGGAGTGCAAATAAACCAAAACTATATATACAGATGTCTCTGAATGGTAATAGAGTACATGAAGCAAAAGATAAACTAAAGCTAAGCTCCGATCGCCAAGAGCTCACCCTCAGCCTGAAGTAGTCTCCAACAGATCTCCAAGCACGAATCACAACGATCTAACGGCGATGGCCCACGCTAGGATCTGCACCCAAAGATGCAGGGGGTAGGGGTGAGCACCAAATGCGAAGCATAAGGTACCCAGTAGGTATCATAGGCCGACTGGGCACATATAAGATAAAAGCGCAGTAATAGACAGAATAGAAGCAAGTAGTCACAGAAATCAACGAAAGGTACACAGGAACTAGCCCAGAGGGAAATCAACAGAACCACATGTGAGGCTAGTAAGCAGAATATACACATCATAGGCACAGGTGAAAGTAAGAAACAACGCACCTGGGGTCCTTGCAACAACAGTGTATACAAAATAAGTTTACGAAATGGACGGTATACCGGTAACCTCAAGTGTAAGAAGAAGAGAGAAAGAGTAATAATAGGCATGCTCAGAGACATGAATCAAACTCAACTAATCATACCAATCTCATACTTATCCATAATAGAGAACAATTCTGTAAGTAAAAAGCGAAAGTCTACCTACAGTTCCCCCCTACAGTCCCGCCGGCCGCCGCATACAACCGAGGAAACACACACAAGTAAAAACACAAACCCTCCGGCATCCCATACTAACAGGAGCGTACAATTCAGCAAACCGCAACAAGGGTGAGCTCAACAATGATGATATGATGCGCATGAGATCTCAAAGTGGCGCATGGTATGCTCTGTATGTACCTCCTCCGGCGCCGATCCGGCCCAAGCAGGTAGGGTCCAATGGAAGGACTCTGCCCGTTACCTCTACTCCCAACGTAATACCCCCTCCTCCGGCACACGCAGCCCGTAGCCCCTGGCCCGGATGGCAAGGTCCATGGAGGTCCCGGACCCCATACTAAATCTCAGTATCAGAACATGTGTCAAGATAGAGACCTAGTCTCGATATCAAGATAGAGACCCAGTCTCGAATATGCATGCCCAGACCCTGTCCAGGACTAAAAATAGTAGGAAAATATCTCAAAAACCCCTCCAAGAGTGCCCGGGCGTAGCCGGGTCTAAACAGTAAAAAGTCATCTCAGGTGCTCGGTCCGACCGAGGCTAAAAATCATCTCAAGTAACAAGAAAACTCAACTAGCACCCCGGCCCTGCCGAGTCTAGCGATAATCATAAAACTGATGATTTTAAACATAATTTGACTTTCTTGCCCAAAAATCTCCACAAGTGAAATCAACCATTTCCAAATCATTTCCATCAAAAACGGACCCCCCGGGCCATGCAAGGTTTAGAAAACAGTGCCAGTAGGCTCGAAGCCAAAACCACATTAAAACACGGATAAAACCTCTTTATATGCATGGAAATGGTATGATCACACACAATAGCTGCCCCGCAGCTCACAATCAACCTATCGACCCTGCACAGGCCCACAGCTACTCAGCAAGCATAACCAGCCTAGAAGGATAATTCTATGCCCGGGACTCGCGGACATTCCCAAAATCCCACCTTCTATGTTCCAGAGTCAACAAGGCCTCACAGGACCACAAGGGTAAATAAAATATAATGGCAATTACTACAAACAACGGAGGAACAAAAGTAGGCGGATATGAATAAAGCGGTCGAGGTCTGTGGTGCCAACCTAATAGTCCAACCCAAGGATGCCCATTAATACAATTTTATTCTATATATGCGGAGTCTAGGGAAATTAAACCGTAACCTACCTGTCGTCCGACGACAAGCTGCTAGAACAATGATGTCCAAGCTCGAACCACTCCAAGAAAATCCAAAACTAAATCGGAATCGGAATCGAATTTGGGATGGAACAACTTGACGTAGATAATTGATTTTCTTTCTCTTTGAGATCAAATATTGTGTCAAAATAACTTCTCTCCACAAAAAGTTTATCTCCGACGTTATGTCAATATATGTACGGTATGAATCCTATGATTGTTGAAGTAAAATAGTTGCATTCATTTGCTGAAGCTGTGTGCAATATATAGAAATAAGTGCAACATATATAACTTTATCCTAACAGAATATATACATTTGGGACATTTAGTGGAACGCCTGGTGGCATTATGCACCATGGTGGGCACTTCCCACAACTCCACGTGGAGTTTGGTGTCCACCCTAAAATATTTTATCCCGTTATATATATACTCGGGTATTGCGTAGGTTCGTGGTAAAATAAATATAATATTTTAAATATACCATAATTCATAGCAAATTATTTCAAACAAAACCTACTATATTGTAATAATAAATTTTAACATAACTAACTTTTACTATCTCCGTTAAAATATTACGGAGTATAAAAACCTTATAAAATAAATACATATGCACTTATAACGTTTCAAAAATATCTCACATAAACCTTTAGAATATTTTGAAAAGGAAATACTAATATAGTTTTTACCAAATTCAACTTTTAAATAAAATATTTTTAAATACGCGCACGATGCTAATAAAATTCTTAAGTTTAGGCTCGTAATTCGCCAACGCACGATTTTGATACTCAAGAATTCTCTCGGGATCCTCCCTTATGTTTTATCACTGTTTCAGAACTGAAATGGCGTTTTAAAACTTGAAGTCGAGGCTTAAATCGAGTTTAACCCGACCCGGTTCGCGACCCGGTTCGCAACTCGTTTTCTGCCATACAGTCCGCGGTAAAACAGTCATAACTTTTTACTCCGAGATTATTTGGACGTGAGGTTTTGTGCGTTGGAAACTAGACTCGTAGACCTTAGATTTGGTATTTCGGGGGACTTCTAACTCTTTATATATTGGGAGAAAAACCCTGGTACATTTGACCCAAAGTTCAGGAAATTTCTTAAAGAACTTACGATAACTTTTGTCGATTTGCTTGACTTCAAAACTTATACGTGGAAATGACCGGAAGGGTCATTACAAGAGGACCCTTACTTTCCCATGTAAAAACCATGGGTCACAGGACGGTCCGTACACCCACCCGTGGTACCTGAAGCAGAGTCACTCAATAGTTTTTCAAGCTTATGTTCTAGGGATATTCTTGTAATGTCCCACCCTTTTAAATCCTAAGTAAGGTCATTTTGGGCTATTCTAGGAGGGTTTTATCTCTAATTATCCTAAATCTTCTCTCAAACCCTCATTCAAGTTCTAAAAAGGGAAGAGAACTTCATTCTCTCAAGCTTCAAGCTCTAAGCTAAGGATTCCACCTCCAAGTCTCCATTTCTTTCATCCTAGATTAAGAAAGCTTCAATTCAGGTATGTGGGTATTCAATAAGGGATTCCTTCCACCCTTATGCCCAAAACCCATGATTTTACTTTAAATTTATGAATCTATGATATTAGGGATCTTTCCTAATTTATGAAATTGCTTTGAATTCAGTTTACTAGCATCAATTAATGGCTTCTAATCCTTTACTCATGACTTCATATGAAATTCCTCAAGTATTTCAAAACCCCATGCATTGAGAATGATTTCTAGCGTGATTTCACCCTACTGCATGTTTTCAAGCAAAAATCCATGATTTAGGGTCTTTACCCAACTATGTCTAGTTCCTCAAATTCAGTTTCCATATGCTATCTTATGATCGTGGTCCTTATTTGTAAACTTGATTTTTACATGATTTAAGAGCCTTATGGCATTATGAGTCAAAACCCCTATTTTTTTAGAATCTATAAAGCTATGCATATTTTGAGCAAGTTTTCCATGATTTTTGCTACAAGAACGATGAACAAAACACATTTTCAAATACATAATTTTTAACATATGACTTACGACATGATATGAAGCTTAGGCTCACAATAGTATATTCATGATTTGTATGACATCCTGATGTTCCGTTAATGCTCAAGAATTATTTTTTTTAAAATCAAGGTTTGTGAGTAGTATGATAATCCAGGTTTGCCAATATGATTATGATTATGAATAAGTTTTTTCATCTAGATATGTCGCATATATGTGAGCAGTATGATATATTTTGAAAGTAATATTTAGCACCAAGTGATGAGGGTTCTAGATAATCTAAGTCCAGAATTACGTTGCCATCGTAGGTTATGTATCGTCCAATGGGCTTATGAAAGTTGTTCCATGCTATGACATGAACGGTGCCCTGTGCATTGGCAAGGTACAGTGCAGCTTCGCCAATTAGGGTTATATAGTTGGATTTCATGTAGCTGACATGCTTTATTTTCGGTTATAAGAAACTCCCATATGAATATTTTCAAGTTATTAAGTAATATGATATTCTATTTTAAAGCTTGGCTTATTGTTTTATGACTTATGTTCGAATTATGATATTTACTTATGATTCCTTTTATTTATGCATGAACTCAGTTTTAAGCATGATTTCAAGTATATTTTATTGTGACATATGCATATCTCATATACTCAGTACATTTATAGTATTGATGCATAATTTGTGTTGCATCCTATTATGATGCAGATTCGGTTTCCCCTTCTCAAGCTCATGGCTAGAGGTCGCAGGCCATTCAGTACGTGTTGGTGAGTCCTCATCTTTCTAGGACTATTTATGAGTCTAGTATATTTATGTTGTTTCTTCAGTACTTAGAGTTAGCTAGGGTCTTGTCCCTGCAACTCCCTATGATGGTTCTAAAGGCTTTTCAGACATAGATAGATATTCTGGTTTCTCGTTTCAGATTGTGTTTCTCTTAGACATTTATCTATTGTGAAGTTGGTTGCCTATCTTTCTATTTATGCATCAGCTATTATTCTTATGTTATGTCTAAGTTATGTTATGACCAAGGGTTAACTTGGGATTACTTGTAGTTTGGGGTCCCGTGTTACATCTAGAGAGTATCCTCGGGGCATGACAATAGCTTAGTGCAACTCAAAGGAAGGGAAATTCTTTGACCAAGTGAGGTAGTAATATTTCAGCTTGGGTTCCTGATACATTGAGGGAAATGAAATTTTGGTGGTTCGCGTAAGGCTAAATTTATGTTGTCATAATAAGGGTGTGAAGGTTCAAAATTCTGGCTCACTCTTTTTCTTCTGTAATAGTGATCATTTGGAAATGAACGATTGGTACATTGGTATTTGTTGTGATGACCTATTCTGTTGTTATTAAAAGATACCTTGTTGCGGGTTATGGGAACTTTTGAAATACGCTCATAATTTAAATTGGAGTGACACGATGAAAAATTTCAGAATTTGAAATTTTACTCGGGCTGACATCATCCTACTATAGTGGGAATTTTCTCGTTATAGCGCCATTGCCATAGCAGTTGGCAGGTCTCTATAGCACGGTGACGGGACTAGAAACCAAAAAATGAGTTTTATATTTTATGACTTCTCCTCTTCAGTTACAAAAAGAATGAGGGTTACTCCAAAAACCCTCCTAGGGTGCCTCTTGGCTTGGGAGCAATGGAGAGGAGGGATTTTAACTCAGATGGGGTAAAACCCATGGATTCTACGCCTAGTTCTCATCAGAATTTTCCTTTATGGATCAAGAAGTTTGTTTTCAGACTTCTGCAGCAGCTACTTGACATCCAGGTAGATTAGGTTTAACTGAGTAGTTTAGACCTATTTTTTGTGAATGCATAATATGTTATAGATTGATAAGATATTTCATGCCTAGGCCTTCGGGTATGGAGTCTAGAGGAATAAATGTATTTAATCTTGCTATTTGGGGTGAAAATTTATTGTTATGACTAATGTGACCCTATATTTGATTGATTAAATTAAAGTTATGATTGTAAATCCTTGGATAACCATAATTTGGGTGGGTTCTCGGAGATAATGCTGATTAATTGTAAAGGTTGCTAGGTAATAACAGATTCCTCGAGTTGGTAACTTGGGTAGGGAATTATTATTTGCTATAATGTAACAATCTTCTTAATTGTGTGCTACACTATGATGGTTCACTCTCAGAAAATTAACTAATGGGATAGGGGTCTCGAACCTAGGAATAAATGGAAGTAGGGATTGCTAGTTAATAGAGGAATACCCGAACTTGGTTTAAATAAAAAAGGGATGGGATCAATGAATGGAGTTATGTTGCTGAATTATTGTTTAGACTCCATTAGGCTGAATGTGTACCTCAAAAATGAGTATTTTGAATATAAGGGATATGACTTGATATGCTTACTTGTTTTAGCCGGGGGTCGATCTTCGGACAGACTGTAATTGATAAAATTAATGAATCATATCTTCTTGTGATTGGTGTATCAAAGAAAGTTTGTTGTTTACATAAATGAATAACTCAAGTTGACCAAGTGTTTGGTGGTTATCTATTATTGTAAATACATGCTTAAGGAAGGTAAAGTTAAATGATATCCTTAGTGTTAGTCACATATAATGAGGTTATGTTAAAGGCTTATTGATTGTACAAGTATGACTGCTTATTTCTCATTGTAGTTGTGATTGTTATTATATATGTTATTATTGTGGGATGTGCTAGTAGTTGGAAATCTTCATGGGGTTGGTTAATGTTATTCATTGGTTGGCTCAGGTACCACGCCTGGTACAGTTTTATGATTCATTGCATGGTAGGCTCGAGTACCACGCTTGGTACAACTTCATTGCATGGTTGGGACGGGTACCAAGCCTGGTACAAATTCACTGCATAGTTGGCTATGGTACCATGCCTGGTACATGTTTATTGCATAGTTGGCTCGGGTACCATGCCTTGTACAGGTTACATGTTATTTGTATGTGTTGGTTCCTTTGTGAACTGGGCTTATCTGTTTACTTGATATTCATATATGTAGATTCCTTGTGTGAACTAGGTTGATCTTTTTACTTGGTATTAATATATGTTGGTTCCTTATGTGAATCGGGCTGATCTATTTACTTGATGTTAATATATGTTGGTTCCCTTGTTAACCAGGCTTATCTCTTTACTTGATATTCATATATGTGGGTTTCTTGTATGAATCAGGCATATCTGTTTACTTGATATTCATATATGTGGGTTCCTTGTGTGAACTGGGCTAATCTATTTACTTCATATTAATATATATTGGTTCCTTGTGTGAATCTATTTACTTGATATTAATATATGTTGGTTCCTTTGTGAATCAGGCTTATCTGTTTACTTGATATTCATATATGTAGGTTCCTTGTATAAACCAGGCTGATTTTTTTACTTGATATTGATATATATTGATTTATTGTGAGAACTGGGCTAATCTGTTTACTTAATATTCATACATATTGGCCCTTGAGTGGCCGGGGTAGTGCATTTAAGGGATAAGGTAGTTTCTTTTATAAATCGTGGTTGCATGTAAATGATATAGATGATGTCCTAGTGATCCTTGGGTAGTTCGGGTTACTTGCAAGCTGGGACATAATTATAGGTGGTTTGGTTACTTGCGTAGTTGGGCATGTCTTGTATGGTTTTTGAGTCCGATTATTGATGAGGGGTCTTATTGGTAGTCATATGGACTTGGCTGATTCATATGGTCTGATTATATTCATTACCATTGTACATTCACAATTCCTATTTTTGGCAATGATGACAGGCCGGCTGGCGGGCATGTCTGGGCTAGTTGGTCACAGGGCTAGAGGTTGTGAGTTGTATTGCTTGATGGGTTCAAGATGGGTGAGCTTGGTGGGTGTAAGGTTCTTAGGGATTCATGTATGAATGGGTTAGTGGTTCAAGGATAGTATTTGGCGAGTGTCTGATTCGGCGGGATGTCAAGAGTATGGAACCTTGGGGGTTGAATACGCAGAATTCACAGGTAGTCATATAATAAGGTCTAGCTTGATAAGAAGGAAGGTTTCCCTGTTTATAAGCTTGTAGGATCTAAGCATTGTAAGGGGACCGCTTATGACAAGGTTAGTAGAGTAGGGTGTTCTCTAATGTCAGAGTTGGCAGCGGTATAGGGTAATGAGGCTTAGGGGAAAGAGTGAATGGGATTAACAGGCAGCATATATAGATAGTAGGAGTTATTGATAAGGGACCCTGACTGTATAACTTTTATGATGCATGCTTTCTTTTGAATATTTATATGATGTTATGTGGCAAATTTGGTTCGACTGATGATGCCTACCAGTACATGTTGTTTGTACTGATACTACTTTTGCTATGCTTTTTTGGGTATAGTCTGGTTGCAGGATCAATTGATGTTTCTCAGTGATGTGGATAGCAATATCCAGCAGCTCTTACTCATCTCTTTCTAAGGTGGGAGTTGTGTCTTATTCTTTGGTACTTCTCTTAGAAGTCCTTGTACCTATTTAGACTAGTTCCTAGGGAGGAGTTCAATTGTATTGAAAGCTTTTATTATAATCAAATATTTTTAGACTGGTTTATATTATATCAAGGCAAGTTCATAGTTCTTATTTACTTTCACGTTACTTATTTTAAATCGGGTGATAAGGGTTCTCCTAGCTAGGTGATTTAGAGTAGGTGCCCGCACGGTCTGGTAGTTGGATCGTGACATTTATACCTTTTACTTTCTAACCTTTAGCCTTACTTTAACTTAGGCTCTTAAATTATGTGACGGCCTCCTCATACCATAATTAATTCTCATCACTAACCTTAAGCAAGATTATTTCGTATTCTAAACACACATAATACCAAGTTCACCCTTTTTATAGTAATTAGGCTAAATATAAGCTCATACAATATTCTTATCATGTATAATCACATAATTCACATTACAATCTACCATGGAGTCATATAAATACAAAACACCTATCAAGGATTCATACATTAACATATCAACACATAATTAGGTCCTTATTACATTAATCACATATTTTGTCCATCTGAACTCTGTGTCCGCAAGCCTAAGCATGATTTCTCCCGTTAAATCTATTTTATGAGTATTATTTCTAAGCACAGTCGACTACTCATAAACCATAACCTACTTGGGCACCAAGCTGCTGCTACGGAGTGCACTATTAGGCGGTTTTCTTGCCTTTTCTTGCTGCTCAACTAGATCTTGGTCTAATGATAACCATAAAATAACAATTCAACTATTGTTTTACCAATTCTAGGCATGTAACCTAACTTTCATTGATTTTAACCCAAGTTCATGCCTAAACTTATTATTCCAGGGTTTTCTACCCTTCGATCTACTCAAAATCGCTATATCTTGGAATAGTTAGATCAATTTATAGTCCCAAGGACATAATCTATCAACGCTAACCCAAATTCAAGGGATTTTAACCTATTAATTCACTTTACACCAGAAAATTCCAGCTATGTTAACTTTCTACTCCCACCATAATCAATCTAATTTTACTCTAAGGATTTTAAAATCAAACGAGTGTTAGATTAATGGAAGAACTTACCTTAAAGGAGAAAATCAATAGAGAATTGAAGAAATCGCCCCTCCCTTACCCTAGCCTAAACTTGCATGAGTTTGGAGAGTAAACTAACATTTCAGGTCTAAAAACTGCATTTAACTGCGCGTAGCCTGCTATAGTGGCCTCAACTTTTCAGCACAGACAGTCTTCAGTAAAATGGTTATAACTTTTTACTCCAAAAGTGGATTAACAAATGATCGGTGGCATTGGAAAAAAGATTCAGAGATCTTTAATTTTATGGGTATTGATCCCCATAACTCCTTATATTCTTGGAGGAGTTCTTGTTTGAAGTTGACATTAATTAAAACTTAGTCTGAAACTAAATCGGTAAGGACACTTTCAACTTAACTTTGTGCTAAAGGCATTTTATGACCTTAATTCATAACTAATGCACTCACATACCAAGGAATTAATCCTAACCCTATGATGAATGAGATTCGTATATCTTTACTGCAGAATTTTCAGTAACGATAGAACAGGTCATTACAACAGATATTAATGTACCCATCATTCATCTCCGAATGATCAGCATTAGAAAAAGAATAGTACGAGTCAAACTTTGAAGCTTAATGCCTCGACCATGGCAATGCATTTACAGACTTATTTTAACCACCAAAAAATTAGTTCCCCCAGTGTACTAAAAACTCAAGTTGAAATTTATTGCTACTCTGCCCCATCAAGGAATCTTCCTTCTTTTGAGTCGCACAAAATTAAGTAGAGTAACCTTTTACGCGAGCGCCCAAGTAATTTGTGTCCTCATCAATATACTAAAACAAAAAGATTAAAACATAACAGACAAAAATAACATTCCATGTTGCGAGGGACTGGGTCCTGCTATAGCAAGAGAGGGCAACTATAGCGAAAGACAATAGTTTACCGGAGTGAGAAACGGGTTTCTCACCCATTTCCCCCTTTTTCACTCGGGAAACTCCCTTAGAGATTAAGCACCTTATCAGGTAAATATTTAAGCTTAGTTCAACTCAAGGAACCAACACGTATATCAAGTAAACAATTAAACTCGATTCAACTCAAGAAACCAACATGTACATCAAGTAAATAGTTAAGCCTGGTTCAAATCAAGAAACCAACACATACATCAAGTAAACAGTTAAGCCCAGTTCAACTCAAGGAACCAACATGTACATCAAGTAAAACAACATTTATACCTGGCCTCTCTAGCGAGGCTTTTCTAGATAAGAAGATGCAGAGCCAAACAATCACGCATGAATTAGTTATTTCTCTCACAACAGTCTAAGAATAAAACCTTGAGAGTTCATGATGAGATAACATCAAAACTCAGAGAAAACTGAAACTTTATTACATTGGGCCTGCTATAGTGACTCAATTCCCGCTATAGCGGACTCACTATAGTGGAGAAATTCCTACTATAGTAGCACCGTGGTAGTGGTCTGCCTCCCTCTATAGCAGCTTAGGTGAGGCAGTAAGTTCAGGCAGTTCTAATTTTTGCCAATTTTACAATACAATCTCAGATTTTGATATCTTGGACTAACCCTTTTACGTCAAATGCTATATTCAGAGTTTTATTAACCCGAACTCTATTCCAAAAGTTTCTATGGGATACTATGATCCTCATGTATCATGATATAACCTTAATTTTATCAAAAACTACAGCTCTAGACACCAATTATCTCTAAACCACACAATGCTAATTTTTTATTGAAACCCACTCTAGCTTGAGATTTTATCAGCTCTCATCCTAAGAAAGTCTCTGCCCGGGCGATTACCCCCTAAACAAAGTTATAACAAACACAACATCAACAAACACTACATCGTGTTTTCCTCTTGGGACACCTACTTTAAGACTCTTTTTCATACCTCTATGATAAACACATAAGAATAGACCATCTAGAGTACAACCATCAACCAACACACCACTATGGGTTTCATTAACACATAAATTCATCCCCACGACTCCCATTAATCTATTCGGCCCTCAACAATCAATCAATTGTGAACAATCAGCTTTTTAGTTATCACCCGGGGATAAGCTATACTTGTTTATACTCACAACCGCTAGTCAAATTACCAATCCCAACATACCTCAACCACTCAAGAAGCAATACTAATCAAGTATCATTGTGCAATAATGAGAGGGATCTTACTATGCATAAGGACCTCTAATAACAAGTCCACAACACCTTTACTTTACTTTATTTCTATCAATATAAACAAATCAAAAGGTATGATCAATGCAGAAATTTGTCAAGGCAACACCCTGACCAATGAAAACAATAACAACCACCACGTCAAATAAAATTGAATGTTTAAATATATAAATTACCTCAAACAGACAATATTTCACCCCTTTCTTTTATTGCACATGGATGCTAGTTTTTATAATCCTTATTTTGAATGAATGATTTACCTTTCTATAGGGGATTCTTATAATTCATGAAATAGCTCGCAATTCAATTGATGATTCAAAACAACCCAAGAATTGAAAAGAAAAATAGGGGGAAACAGGGCAGGGATACTGCCCCGCCTATCCCTCTATAGCAACTTGCACGCTGCTATGGCGACCCCCAACAGTAGCAGCTCAGAAATTTACCAATTTCTACAAAATTCTCTCATTCCTCTTCCCTGTTTTCAACACTGACACATAAAATTGCACTGTGACCCTTAACATAGTCCCAAGACCGAACTCAACCATGTGTAAATAAGAACTTAGCATCACATTATTTAAAACCAGTTATGAATAACACCAAGAAAACCTTTCATTCCAACAAATCCCGCTATTATTTAATAATAACCCTTTTTCTCATGGTCGTCAACCAAATCCTGACTGTCCTGAAATTGGAGTTTTTCATAGTCATAAGCCAATTTTTATCCCCTTACCATTTTACCAATGATAAGTCCATGCTCAACATTTAGCACATAGTTTTTAGTTAAACCACATAGAATATAATTCCTTTAACCACCAACACATAACCAAGTTATGACTTTTCACTAACCATGAATTCCATAGTAATTCAAACAATTGTATTTCACATATTCGCAGTCATTCAAGCAATACTCTATACATAAACACCAATCTCAAGTTTCACCACTAAACAAGCCCTTTTTATTATGCTTTATTCGCCTCATGGATAACCGTTAGCCGATTATCCATGTATTTATAAAGCTTCTATGGCCAGATACCAATTGGAACTTTCTGACTCTAACTTCCTTTGCTTGTGTCATTTCAGTCGAAGTCAAACGACATCTATTTACCTTGTTGAGATACCATTTTAATTTGAAAATACCAATTGGACTCAACTCATACAAGCAAGTAACAGACCGCACGAAAGGAGAAAAAAAGTGGAACAATTTCCTAGAATGCCTCATAGCTTTCCAAGATAAGATGTAGACGTTAATACACCAATCCGCATGACTCTATTCGGTATTTGCTCTTGTACTAAAAGACTGTTCTCTAAGCTCTGATACAAAATTATCATAACTCAACTACTCGGATCGCCTGGGCACCTACTCTAATTCACTTAAATAGGAGAACCCTTTTTACCATTTTAAAGAAAATGTGGAAATCAATAATAAATATAATAATACTTTATAAAAATTACATCCAGTTTCAAATATTTGAATACAACTAAAACCTTCTCCAAGAAACTAATCTAAACAGGTACAAGAGCTACTAAGAGGGAATACAAAATCAAGACACAACTTCTAGTGTAGAAACAAATAATAGAAGCTGTTGGAGATCTTTACCTCGTCATGCTTGAAATATCTACTGAATCATGCAACTAAACTATACCTAAAAAGGATATAGCAAGAGTAGTATCAGTACAACAACACATACTGGTAGGTATCATCAGTTGACCAGGATTAGATCATGTAAATACAATATAGAAATCAAAGAAAGAAAGCATGACAACTTATATAACAATTTAATCCACATCACTTTCATCCACTTGTGTTATCTTTATCCTCCACATTACCCATGAGTATTTCCATCCTTACCCTCGTTGACTTAGTTCTATCTAATTCATTACATGTAGTCAATATGTTCCACCTACACCTCGATTAACCACAATGGTAAATGAAAACACATAACCATAACCTTGTAAACAAGTACAACCCTGAATGCTTAATGATTACTTTTACCTAATCATAAATCATTTAGCCTCTTCAACCAACAACAGATAATTTCGTCAAATGAAATCAGTATTGACAATAAATCAAGTCAATAACTGACTACCAATCATTAACCAAGTCATCAACTATGACTCTACAACATTAACTTATACCTCATATCAAATTCACGAGTAAGTAGACAATAACAGAATATATGTCATTATTCTACCTCCTTAGTCCAGACCACTCAAGGATCTCCAATATATGTCAAGTAACCGGACCATACAAGAATCTCAAATATATGCAAAGTAATAGGACCACACAAGGATTCCAAATATATGTTAAGTAACTGGATCACACAAGGATCCCGAAACAACCCAAGTAACTAGACCACGCAAGGATCCCAAATATATGCCAAGTAATCGGACCACAAAAGAATTCCAAATATATGCCAAGTAATCGGACCACACAAGGATCTAAAATATATGCCAAGTAATTGGACCATACAAGAATCCCAAATATATGCCAATAATCGGACCACACAAGGATCCCAAATATATGCCAAGTAACCGGACCACACAAGGATCCCAAAACAACAGGCAAGTAACCGGATCATATAAGGATCCTAAATATATGTCAAGTAACCGGACTACAAAAAAATTCATATATATTCCAAGTAATCGGATCACACAAGGATCCTATAACAACAGCCATAATATAACCCGGTCCACTCATGGAAATAATATAAACAACAACAATAATAATAATCATAAACCCGATCTACTCAAAGAACCATCAAACTTCACCAATACATTGTACACACATGTTAAGGGTCTTATGGTGGCCCACTAGAAATGACCTGCAGGGGACGAGCTCTTGTCCATGTACTGTATCGGCGTAGTACCCATGCCAACCAATATATCAAAGAAACTATACTGGTGTAGTATCCGAGCTAACCAAAAAATCATAGAAACTGTACCGGCGTGGTACTTTAGCCAACCAATAAATAACATCAATCAATCCCGTGAAGATATCCAAGTACCAGTACATCCCATGATAACAACAGATATCACAATAATCACAACTACAATGAGAATAAGCAATCATACTTGTACAGTCAACAAGCCTCTAATATAACCTCATTATATGTGATTAAAACTTAGGATATCATTTAACAAATACCTTCCTTAAGCATGCCTTGCAATAATAGACAACCACCGAAACATTTGGTCAACTCGAGTTACTCATTTCATGCAAACAACAATCATTCTTTAACACACCAAATCACAAGTAGATATGATTCATTGGTTTCATCAATTATATCATGTCCGAAGATCAATCCCTGTCTTATTCAAGTAAGCATTATCAAGTCATATTCATTGAATGTAAGTACTCATTTTAGGAGTGCACATTCAATCCAATGGAGCCTAAACTCTAATTGAAGTCATACACCTTTATACCTTTTACTTTCTACTTGACCTTAGGCTCTTAAATTATGTCACTGCCTCCTCATACCATAATCAATTCTCATCACTAACTTTAAGCAAGATTATCTCGTATTCCAAACACACATAATACCAAGTTCACCCTTTTTATGGTAAATAATCTGAATCACTAGATTATAAGCTCACACAATCTCGTTATCATATATAATCACATAATTCACATTATAATTTACCGTGGAGTCATACAAACACAAAACAACTGACTACAAATTGATGACGGGTAACTAGTATCTTCCGGAGTCATATGCCCATCCCTAGGTAGAATACAAGCTTTGCTACTTTCGGAAGGAGAATCCACACGAACGGTACCTAAAAATCTTGGAGAAAACGTCGGCAACAAGGTTTACTGTAATAGTATCGAAGAACCGAATTAGAAATATCGAATTAAACCAAATCAAAATTGAAAAAAATTAAACCGAACTAATTCGGTTCGGTGTTCGGTGCACACTAAGAATCAAAAGCTGAAAAATCAAACTGGAATTCAAAAGAACCAAACTGAATAATCGAATGTCCACCCCTATCTACTAGTGACACTCTCTCCAAATTAATTGTGTCCTCCCTATCCTCCAACACACCTCATCTTCACCCCTACTCCCCATAGGCCTCATTCTCATTATCCCACACCCCAATATCCCATAGTATTTTTCTAAAAATTATATACAAATGATTTTAGGATAATAATTTTTACTTACCTACCGAACAAAAAAAAAAAAGTAGGAAATCCACTTATTTTCTTAAATATTTTTTTCAAGAAAACATTTCCTCAAAGTGAAATTTTTCTTTGAATAATTCTCACAGCCAAACAGCTCCTTAGTCACAGTCACGCATCAACAAAACAAATCCATACAACATAATTCCATACGTGTACATACATCAATTCATTAAAACAAGGCAAGACGAGTTACAACCAAAAACTACAAGGAGATTAAACCAAAACGTTTGGCAGATGAACAAAAGTGATCTAGTTCCTTTTCCTCTAGTTAAATCAAAACTCTAGTAGCTCGCTAGGAATTACAGCTAAAAAGATGGCTACAAGTGCAGCAGCCACAACTGTTCCGACGACTGAAAGCTGGGGTCCGTTCTTGAATCCGTTGGAGACGTCTTTTGTAGTATCCGGCGACGATGATGATGAAGCTCCGGCAGGTGTGGGTACAGGGGATTTGGTCGCATTGGTGAAGATGGCATAATCAGGAGAATTCGGAGGAATGTTGAGTAGCTCTGTGCTCATCAACAAGGACATTATGTATTTTAACTTAGACAACTATAAGTAGCTTGGTAAAATGAATCACATGAGTATGCTTATGACATGAGTAAAATTGAACAGGAAAAAGATTCTAGCACCAACATCCACAAAGAATGTTATTACTTAATGTTTTCCTTCTACCTCCAAATAATACGATGATTTTAGATGAAGAAACATGAACTATGGAAAAATTCATATAAATCGATCATATGCATGGGATTGAGACATAAATATTACTCCCTTCTATCCTAATTTATAGGAAGGTACTTGATTGAGCACGGAGTTTAACAAAGGCCGATGCATAGTTAGCATATTAGGTTCATATGTATTAGGTACTTTTAATGCGGAACATAAAGTTTTGGGTAAAGATCTACCAAAATTATAACAAATAGTATGTATATATGAACCAATAACCCATACTTAATCAATGCTAAAATCTTTTGAACCCATAGAATTTAAATTTTGAATCCATCTCTGAGTTTAAGAATGAAAGAAAGACCATTGAAACTAGTGAGCTAAACTAAATCATAGATATTTGTATGGTCGTAAATCTCTTAAAGGTAAAGTGAAATGTTTAAAGTTAAATCATTATCAAATATAAAAATGTGTCATTCTTTTTTAGACTAACTAAAAATGAAAAAAGCGTAATATAAATTGATACAGAGGGATAGTATTTCATATACTTCCAAATAACATATACTCTATATTCTTTTTGTGATGATTGAGAAACACTCTGTCAATTAGTCCCTCTAATCCATTAATTTACTTATTATGTTTGTCTTTTGTACCTCCCATAAAAATATTAATTAAAAAAATAATTTGACTAAATTATCTTTATTTATTTTATAATCTCAATTTAATTATCTTTCTTTACCACATTATCTTTCTCCATTTTTTAAAAGTTTATACTAGTAATTGTGTAGGGTTTTAAGCCATTTTGTTGTTCGGCCAAAAATAATTATAATTGCTAGCTAAATATATTTGTAAAAACATATTCTTATATAACCCCCCTTACACACACATATATATATATATATAATATTTGTAAATTATTATTTTGATAGACAATTATTTATATCAATTTTTCAACTATATATTGAGAGTTGTACTGTTGAAAACATTATGAGATGGTCCATACCTTTTTGGTGAATAGAGGCTAAATTTTGACTAGACAGGTAGATACAAGTCATTTTCGGGTACCCTTGGTCAAACATATCATGCCTAGCTTTTTTCTGGTTAAACTCATATCTGTATTTAAGTTGCACTAAACTATTTCACTGTCATCACAACCAAAGTAACCTTAAAATAACGAAGATCCAAGGTGACCAGCTGGTACTTTTAAATTCGATCACTGTTTGAAAATGAATATCCTCCACTACCGATTAAGGCAGTCAAGTTCAAACCATCGGATTATGAACAAACTGATTTAAGAGAGAACGAATGCAAAATTATAGTTGAACTCTCAATATATAGTTGAAAAATTGAGATGGTCCATACCTTTTTGCTTTTTAAGTTTTAAATTATATGAATTTTGATTCATATTTTAATATATATTTTTTATATTAATTTAAAAAAAATACCTTTTATATAGTTTTTAAATATATAAATTTAAATTTTAAAATATTAAGTCAATTTAATCTAATTTCTTCGAAAAGATAATGACTATCGAAAAAAAGTGTCACGTATAATATAATGGAGCTAATTTTTAAGTTCTATGTATGTAGTGTACTCCCTCCTTTTCTTTTTTATACTTATCTCTTATATTAAATTATTTTTTATACGTCTATTTTAACAAATTAAGATAAATTTATTTTCTCTAATGTTTACGTATTATTAAATAATTACATAAATAATTAGTAGTCAAACTTAAATTTTAAAAACATAATTAATAAAGATAATTTAATAAATGAAACTCCTAATACTCTCTCCGTCCATGTTACTTATACTTTCTCTGTCTCATTTTACTTGGCATTTATATCAAAATAGATGTTTTATTTTTACTTGTTCATTTTAGCAAATCAAGAAAGTTTTAATTCTTACTTACTTTTTTCTCATACTATCAATTAGTATTAAATAACTATATAATGTAGTATGAGTCAAATTTAGAATTTTAAAACATTATTAATAAGATTAGTTTAGTAAAATATAACTCTATTAAAGTTTTTTTAAGGGACGGATCAGGTCAACATGAGTCAAGTAATATATTTGACTTGACATACTTTTTAAGACCAATAAATAAAAAGATAATTTTATTATATTAGTCTTATAAATCATTATATGTTTAGAAATGAATTGAAAATAATTATAGTAAATAATTATAAAAATAAAACAGGTATAAAATAATAAATTATCTCTTAATTTTTCAAATTGAACAAATAAAAATGAACGTCTATTTTTTATTTTTAACAAAGTGAACAAGTAAAAACTGACGAAGAGAGTATTTCAAGGAGAATGACTAAGTCAACGAAACACATCTATACCCTACGTCTTTTTTTACTTATCACATTTCACTTTACGAAAATCAATTTAACTAAACTTCAAAGTTAAATTGAAGCAGATTAATTTAATATTTTAAATTTACAATTTAGATGATCGAAAACTATACGAGAAAAATGTTATAAGTTGCAATCTTTATCATATTGATATGATGAAAAAATATATATCTTAAAATATTGGTCAAAGTTTATGCAGTTTGATCTCGAAAAATAAAACAATGACAAGTAAAAGTGGACGGACGGAGTACATAGCTTAGAGCACAAATAATTCACAGCATGCACACCTTAGAAAGTCAAATATTGACTATAGTAGGGCATGAACAAGAACTCACATAGAAAAAATAGGAACATGAAAAGATATGTAATATAACGAATTTTTACACTGTTAGAGTATAACATGCAGCTCACTCATATAGTATAAGAAGAAGCTTACTAGGGCAGTTAGAGATGCTGGCGTTAGCGAGCTTGCAAGCAGAAGGAAGCTGAAGCAATTTATCTTCTTGAATGCCCATGCTCTTCAACTGAGGACTTGATCCTTTATGGATCTGTTCTATTATGTAGCATAGGCAAACCGGGTCATTGTCTTTTATATCCTCCGCGGCATCACAGCACTCCTTCGACGGCGACGGCGCCTTCCCTGTCGCATATGTTAAACACGCTGCCACCTTTTGAAATTCCGCACCGCACTTTTGATCCAGGCTGTTATTATTATCATCCCCATTAGCTAATAATCCAGTACAAGCGATCAGTAAAATTACAAATTTATGTGCACTTGCCATTTTTTTTTTTAACTCAAGGAGAGGAGAAAGGAAGGAAAGTTTGTAGTAATAAAATGTAGTAAATGTATTTGTTCTTTGATATTTATGACTAAAGTCTTCGTGGGGTTATAAATAGGAATTAATGGGCTGATGAATAATAATGGTGGGTAGTTGGGAGCGTGATGAATGACGGGCTGGTTGTCAGCATGTGAAGTGGGATGGTCTTAAATGAAGTAGCTGTCGTATCCGTATCTGATTCATTTCCCGCTGATTCGTGATTCTGTTGGGAGGTTTCCATCCGTTGATTACTATGCGAGGAGGCTTTTCCGATAACGCTCAAACATTTACTTGTTTTAAGTCTCCTTTAGCCATAAAAAGTAGAGTACTTTTTGAGAAAAAAAACATGACAAAAAGTGTTTGCCAATATAATTTGTTTTTTTTTTGACAAATATTTTTGGCAAAAAACCTAAAATTCCAAAAACTAGAAAAAAATAGTTTTTGAGCCAAATTCTACTTTTTGACAACTTTTGAAAATTTAAATTTTACCCCAAATTTTTATATTTTATAAAAAACTCCACCATTTATTAATTTCAACTAATATTTATCTGTCAACCAACCCCATTAATAAACCTTGTTATTTGACTCTCAATTATGTAATAGTATTGATGCGTAGCACTTGTTAAAAATAATGTATATAGAAAAATTGAATGTTCCTTTGTGAGTTGAAAAAATTTCAATAGCTCCTACACTGATCTGTGAAATAGTTTATAAGCAAGTTGAAGCTTATAATTTATGAGTTTATTTTTTATCATGGAACATATTCATTATAAAATGATAATATGGAGTTATAAATATTTTTAATAGTCAAATATTTTTTCCAAAAACTATAGTCAAATACATAGTGAAACTATTTTTTTCAACATTTTCTAAAGACACCACCACAACGCTAAAAAACCCTACCGCCGCCGTGACACCACCACCGTAAACCACCACTATTCATGGTCGTTCAGATCGTCGGACAGTCTTCTAGGACTGGTCCGGTGTTTAGTTTAACTTCAGAGGAAAATTCCCTCATCTATATCACCCTAACTCCCCCAAACACCCTAAACAATTGCCTATCGAGCCTAAATATTTGCCTACGACTGATAGTGATTAGAAAATCATTGTTGATGCAAAGGACAACCAAGAAGACATCCCTAATAAGGAAAAATATGCAGATTTGGTGAGGCCATGCAATATTAATCCACCCTTGATTAAAAATGGAGGAGAGGAGAGAGCGATTCCTATTAAGGAATTGACATTCAATAATGGGATTCCTAGAATAACATGGACGGAAGAAGAAGTACAGAGGATGAATGTTATTGAACATTTACAATATGCTATTATGGGAAAATTTTCATATGGATGGCCAGAGCTAGAAGAGCTCCTTGTACAGATTCCAAAGTAATGTAACATAAAAGGAGAGTGCTAGATAAGATTGCTAAGGAACAAACACATATTAATGAGATTCAACCTTATGGAGGACTTTGTCAATATGCTGGCAAAAGGTCCTTACTACATAATGGACAAGGAGGGAGTTGCTTACCAGATGAGACCATTAATTTACTATTCTAACTTTAAGGTATTTGAAGAAACTACACAAGCCACGACTTGGATTTCCTTCCCGGATCTGTTACCCACCTTTTTTGTCTAGGAATCCTTTTTTTCATTGGCACGTGCAGTAGGAAAACCCATCCATATTGACATGGTAACAATTAAAAGGACCAGGCCTAGTTGTGATCGTGTTAAGGTTCAGGTGGACCTTACAGCAGAGCTTCCAAAGTTTGTGAAATTGAAAGTTGTAAATGAGATCACTAAGAAAGCAAGGGTGGAAAGGATAAAGATTCAATACGTTTTTCTCCCTAAATACTGCAAGACTTGTAAACTCGAGGGTCATAATAAGGAAGAATGTAGGGAGTTACATCCTGAGTTGAAATTGAAAACACAACAAGAAAAACACGAAGATGAAGTAGAGCAAGAGAAGGAGAAGCCTGTTGGCTGGAAGAGGCTTTCGAGGAAAGGGAAGGAGATTTGTTCAAAGATGGCATCCTACTAACAAAATGTTTGCAAGAAACATAGTTACTCCCAGAATTGAGGCTGAAGACACACCGAATGATGAAGGGATTGAGATAGGTAATGCATTTGAAGAACTTAATAAAGTAGAAGACCAGACTAATGCAACAACAAAGGTTGATAAGACGGATGAGATTGATAAAACTGATACAACTGGTGCAACAACAAAGGTTGATAAGACTGACAAGACTGATGCAACAATAAAGGTTGATAAGGTGAAAGAACCTGAAGAGGATATTTATTCTGAGATAGGATCTAAAACACTAATAGATACTAGCAATGGGAAGGAGAAGACTGATGAGACAAGGTTAGAAGGGGCAAGTAGAAACAAAGGAGGCAGACAATTTGTTGCAAGCTAATACAAATGAAGATCAGATCAAAGGCACACCACAAGTACATGTTTACACAGGGGACACAACAAAAGGCTTAACCAAAGGCACACTGGAGAAACATTCACCATCTGTAGAACTAGACACAACACAAAATAGTGAGGCAACACTTTGTCCTTATTTATAGTCATGGTTGAGAAGCAAGCAGAACAAATGCAGAACCAGAAAGGAGAAATGATCAATAAGAATGGAGAAGAGAAATTCACAGATAATGATGGTATAACAAGTGACCCTCAATAGACATTAAATGGATATAAGAAGGAGAATCCATAGCAGCAACATGACCAGGACATGCAAATTGAACTATCAAAGGTTGTTGATTAGGAGTCTCTATTCTAACAGCTCAAGCTCTGAAATTGCAGTGCAAACAGTTACATTTGAAGGTGCAGCAGGTTCAACTAAAAATGAGCTGGCTATAATCTACAAAAAAAATTCACCTGTTAAAACACTTCATAACCTAGTGACACACCAAATGATAGAAGATGAAAAGCTACTGAAATTAACCAATCATACAGATATAGTGATAGAAGACAAAGAAGAGGAGGAAAATTATATAATAGAAGATCATGTGTCAATTAATGATGGGTTATCTCCTAAGTCCAACCAACAGAGATGCAAGTCAAAGATCATAGTTGATAATAAACCTACTAGGGTAAACCCTAGAAGGATTGTGAAAAATAGTGGTAAATAAAGATGAAGCCTCTGTTTTGGAATGTGAGATCTGTTAGAACTCAAAATTCATTTCATAGAATTCAGATGTTGCACAAACACCATAAGTTCTCTATTATTACTTTGATGGAACCATTTCAAGATATAAGACAGATACATAAATATAAAAGGATATTAAGGATGCCTTATGCAAATCACAGTATGAATGGCAAGATCTGGGTGTTTATTAATGAACACATTCATGTGGGGGTTATTTCTGACTCAGAACAACATAAATTTCCCTTCAGTTGAATTTTCAGGAAATTGGAGCCTCTTTACTTGTAATATGTGTCTATGCCAAACGTGATGCATGAGAGAGGATTAGTTTATGCGATGATATTTATAATCTTAATCATAATTTAAAGATGCCATGGCTGGCTGGTGGAATTTTTAATGTGATTATGAGTGAAGAAGAGAAGATTTGTGGGATACTAGTGTATCCTCAAGAATATGAGAACTTAGCTTTTTGCATTAACTCGTGTGAACTGTTTGACATGAATTTTAAAGGAATCCCTTTTACATGGTGGAATGAAAGATCTGATAGTGATTGTATTTTTAAAAGACTTGATAGATTGGTGGTGAATCAAGAATTTCTTAGCCTAGGTGGTAATGTAAAAATGGAGCATTCGGCTAGGACAGAGTCAGATCATGCACCTATTCTTTTGACTTGTGAAGAGCATTCTGCTGTGGTAAGAAGACCTTTCAAATTTCTTAAGTTTTGGGCTGATAAAGAAGAAAAATGGCTGATAAAGAAAATTTCAAGAAAGTAGTCAGAAATAGCTGGATTGTATTAGACTCATCCGATATTTTTATTAGATTGAAGCATAAATTGAAGAATACTAAATCTGCCCTATCCATTTGGAGCAAAGATAGTTTTAGGGATATCTTCAAGCAACTGATCATTAGAGAGAAAATAGTTAGAATTAAGGAAGGCTTATTTGAAGAGCAGCCAACAACATCCAATAGAATAATTTTGCAGAGAGCTCATGCAAAATTGAAGAAATATATTCACTTTGAAGAAGAATTTTAGATGTCGAAGGCAGGGATACAATGATTTATAGAGGGGGACAAGAATACCAGGTGTTTTTATTGCTTGGTAAATAGAAGGAGGAAGAGATTGTCAATCAATAGAATTCTTAAGGATGATGGGCAGTGGGCTGAAGGTAATGCTTAGGTGGCTACTGAAGCCATTAATTATTTTCAGAATTAGTTTACTGGCAGTGATAATAGTATTGATCTATCTCTAATTCAACACATTCCTCATATGATCTCCGAAGATGATAATAGAGGTATTAACAACTTTCCCACTAAAGAGAAAGTGAAAAAGGTGGTATTTTCTCTGAAAGGGGATAGTGCATGTGGACTAGATGGTTTCACATGGCATTTTTTCAGTAATGCTGGGACATTATTGGAGAGGATGTATATAGAGTTGTGGTGGCTTTTTTTTATGGTAGTACTCTTTCCAAATTCATTACTCATACTAACTTGATTTTAATACCTAAAAAGGATAATGTTCAGTCCTTTTCAGATGTGAGACCAATTAGTTTAAGTAATTTTCTAAATAAGGTGATTTAAAGGATTTTGCATAGTAGACTTGAAGGCCTGTTACCTAAGCTAATTTCCAAGAATCAATCTGGGTTTGTTAAAGATAGAAGTATTACTAAAAATATCCTATTGGCTCAAGAGATTATCAGAGATATAAGATTGAGGGGTAAACCTGGAAATGATGTGAGTAAATTGAATATGGTAAAAGCTTATGATAGAGTGGACTGAGACTTTCTCATTAAATTTCTGGAGAAGATGAGTTTTATTAACTCAATAGAGGATAAGATATAGAGGTTGGTTGCTAATAATTGATACTATATCCTTATCAATGGCCATGAATATGGTTTTTTCCATTCCACTAGAGGAGTCAAACAAGGAGATCCTTTGTCACCTGCTCTCTTTATTCTTCTTACTGAGGTTTTGGCTAGGGCTCTGAATTCACTTTTTAACAATAGTGAATTCAAGAGCTATGGAATGCCTAAATGGAGTAATGGTATTAATTATCTTACTTATGCAGATGATACTATTATCCTTGTATATGCAGATAGGAGTTCTCTAAAGCTTATCATGGACACTCTGAGTAAATATGAGGTACAGTCTGGCTAGAAAATTAACAAGGAGAAGAGTGCTTATTATGTTTATCACAAAGTTGCCCATGCAAGTATAAGGGATGTGGAGGAATGTCTAGGTTTTCCTAAAGGAAAATTTCCATTGATATACTTGGGTTACCCTATTGAACATGCAAAGAAGAAGAAAATCTACTTTTCAGAGCTTCTAAAAAAGGTTCACAACAGATTACAAACTTTGAAAGAGAAGTTGCTCTCATTTGGGGGGAAGTTTGTATTGATTAACAATGTGCTGACCAGTATTCCCACTTACCTTCTCTCAGCTATTACACCTCCTAAATGTGTTATTTATGATCTTCATAAAAATTTTGCCAAATTTCTATGTAATTTTAAAAAAAATGGGAGGAATAAATATTGGGTGGCCTGGGATGATACTTGTGTGCCTAAAGATGAAGGAGGACTTGGGTTCAGATCTCTTTTTGATGTATCAAAAGCAATATTTGCTAAATTGTGATCGTTTTTTAGAACTCAAAAATCTATGTGGACAATTTACATATGGAATAAATATTGTAAGAAATTGGGGCCTCAACTAGTTGAGTGGAGAGGTTGATCACAAACTTGGAAATTCATGTTGGAAGCTAAAGATAAATTTGACCAAGAGATTTGGTGGGAACCTAAAGTTGGTCATTCTAGTATATGGTATTAAATTGGTCCCAATTAGGAGCTTTACACTATTATATGCCTATCAATAAGGCTAGGTAGTTTCAGAATGAAGATATTAGTTCACTGTTTTCTCGTGATAGATGTAATGTAGACCTGTTGAATAAATTGTTTAATGAGGAAGTTTCTAATCATGTCTATACAAATATAGGCAGGGAAGAAGGAGCTGAAGATTGGGATAAACCTTGGTGGATGCTAACTAGTACAAGTAACTTTTCTATTAGATCAGCTTGGGACTGTTTGAGGGAGAAAAAAGTGATCAATGATGATTTTAAGCAAATTTAGACTAAAAGGATCCCTTTCAAAGTCTCATTTTTCTTATGGAGACTCTGGGAGATGAGACTTCCTATTGGGGAAGTGCTAATTAGAATGAGAATCAGTGATAGTATGCCTGGGGGATATTTTTCAGATGGTGTGCAGGAAACTGTGCAACACCTCTGTATTAACTGTGAGTTTGCCAAAAGGTTATGGATACAATTTTCTTCTGCTGCAGGAGTGATGGGTCCTGGTGAAGGGAAAAAGTATCTCCTAAGCTAAAGCCTCTTTATAAGGCTGTTTCAATATTCATTTTATGGCAGATATGGAAAAGGAGAAATAACATAAATCATGGGGATAAAATGTCTTCTTTTAGCATGAATCTTGAGGTTAACAGAAATCTATTTCTGTTGCTAAAAGTACATATCCTCTCTTGGTTCAACTTTTGGAGAACTATACTCCTATTATAAGGTGTAAAGTGGTACACTTGAGGTTACCATTCATAGGCACCTTTAAGTGTAACACCGATGGTGCTGCAAAAAGAAATTCTGGGCCTTGTTCAGGAGATTTTTGTATAAGAAATGGTAAGGGTAACCTAGTCTATGCTAAAACTAGGAGATTTAAAGACAATAATAACCTCATTGCATAGGTTTTGGCTCTCAGACATGGCTTAGATTATTGTGTGAATCAAAAATTGTTATTTGTGAAAGTTGAAACTAATTCCCTAACTTTGAAGAATGTACTTGATAGAAACTGGGAGATCCCATGGTGTATTTCAATGGAGATTAGTTAAATACAAAAGCTGAGGAAAGATAGAGTGGTGAAGGTGGAGTATATATACAGAGAAGGGAACAAATTGGCGGATTTTCTAGATAATCATATTTTTTTCCACGTACTCAAAGAATTACTTATTCATGTTATCAAGAATTACCAACACCAGCAAAAGTGATTCTAAACATGGATGAAAATCAATTTTCGATTCTCAGATTCAAGAAAGTATAGAATAGAGATTTTAGCATAGCAACAGGATAATAACAATGACACACAATCATAGATGATGTGAACAAGCAAGGAGGAAGAACATTCAGCGCTTACCCAAGGAAATGTGCAAAAGGTATGAGCTAGAAGCAGTGACAACAGGAGCAACACCTGAAGCAGTACAAAGGGACAGATTAATTATTTGAGCAATCTGAGAGATACTAGGCTCATAAACAACGAGCTTCTCTTCTATGCAGTGGTATTAGCGCTGGTCTCAATCTGCAGGTAGAGGATTCGAAAGAGATGAGCTAGATCTTGTATCAACATTTAAAGTTCTGAGGAGTAATTTCCTTATTGTAAAGGTACCATACCATATTTGTTCACTTTGAGTTGAAGAAGCATTCATCGACATTTTTATCATGGCATTGGTGAGATTTATGGAAATGCCCAAGGTGATGAAAACTCAAACTCAAGGAGATACATGCTAGAATGGTGCAACTTCAAGTGACGATTTTACATCATTGCCATCTTCAGCAGGTGACCGACGAGTGTGAAGACCAGTTTTGAAGATGAAGAGGACTGTCAAGCTTCTTGATATTTTCATTTCTGATGGAGTTATTTTTATCTTTGTGTTTTTTAGATAGTTGCCTTTTCTTTTATCTGTAAATAGTTTTTGTGTGCCGGTTTGGTCCATGGACCTTATTTTCTCTTTAAATAAATGACCCTTTGGGTCGATTTTCAATTAAAAAAAATACATACTGAAACTTCACCCAAAACTTCATTCAAAAATAACTTGCCAAAAATATTTAAAAATCTATGGCCAAATGCTAGCTTAGTTAGTGACAATTCTAGCTCACATGATGAAAAATGAATAATTTAATTTATGTGACACTGTTGTAAAATTGCTCTTTGAAAAAAAATATTCTCTTCTCTCCCTTGAATTTGCCTATGCCTAACCTAGCCTAAACCTACAATGGCCATGACGATGGGTGATCATGCATTCTCTTCCAATGTGTCTTTAACCCTTATCCCTCCCTTACCAAATTCTAAAGCCATCACAACACCTCTAGATTCAAATCAGCTCCCCCTTCCTCTTGTACCCCTCTATTAAAATATACAATTTTGCTGAAAAACAAAGAAATCAATCAAGATACAAAGCCCATAGAAATGAAGCAGTGAAAATTGTCAATGTGGATCCTGTTGTTCGTTGAACAGAGGTAAAAGTGACAAGGTTGGACATCATTGAAAATTTTTAATACGCCGTGATGGGGAAGTTTTCATATGGGTGGCGTTCCTTGGAGGAATTGTGCAAATTAATCGCTCAACAATGTGGAACAAAGGGGACTTCCAAATTAGATATTTGCACAGTAGGCATGTTCTAATTAGATTCAATTTACTTGAAGACTTTGTGAACATAATGTCAAAAAGTGTATACTATTTTAATGATAAGGACGGATACAACTACCAAATGAGACCTATTATATACGATGCAATTTCAAAGTTGAAGAGGAAACGACTCAAGCCATGACATGGATTTCATTCCCTAATCTATTGCCTACTTTTTTTTGTTAAAAAATGCCATTTACCTTAGCATCAGCAGTTGGAATGCCTATGTAACTTGACATGGCTACTGTCAACAAAACTAAGTCAAGTTGTGCTAGAGTAAAAATTCAAGTGAATTTATTGGCAAACCTACCTAAGTAGGTGATTATGGAAATAGAATATGAATACAAAGGAGAATTAAGGAAAGAGACAGTGAATATCTGTTGTGCCGAGATTTGACAGCACTTTCGACGCTTAAAACTAAGGATTTTTGGGAGTTCTTAAGTACATTTTGTTAGATTTAATGTCGTTTGTTACATGTACAGGGAAAAGTATTTAAAAGATGAAAATGCCAAAGAGTTTGCAGGTTTCAGGGAAAAAGGCATGCCACCATGGGCGTCACACCCACGACGGCCCATGGGATAAGTCGTCTGAATGAGGCAGCAGGAGAATCTAAGGCATTGGAGCCTGACGGGCTACCATGACATCCGTGAAGGACACAATGGGATGTTGCAGGGACCATCGATATGATCCATAGAATATACAAGGAGACAAGATAGAGCGACGAGCATTCACGATGCCCGTGACATTCACGATGCCCGTGACATTCACGATGCCCCGTCAATTCTGCCCGGGGAAACAAGGCAGCGAGATTTAAAAGTAGCTAAGGGTAGCCGATGAGAGGGCCACGCCGTGCATCACAGTCATGATGTCCTATCACCTCAGCCTATGAAATTGAGGCAGGGAATTGAAACCAAGACTTGAAAAGGCCCGCAGGGCACCCACGACACCCGTCGCATCCACGACAGCCCGTGGGGCATCCCGTCGGTAGCAATCGCGTCCAGCTTTCCTAGATTAGTTAGGATTTGGTTTCTTTTATCTATAAATACTTCCCCTTATGTTTTATTTTCGGTTGTTACTCATTATTTTTGTACAAGCACTACGTTGTTACATTTGTTTGATGTTATTACACAAGTTCTTGAGATTAAAGATTGTTCTTGATTAATTGAAGTGTTCTTGAGACTTTCTTCAAGATTTTGGATTTCTTTACTTCTCATTGTAAGTATCTACTGATGATTGTTCCAACAACCATTAATTGTTTACTTATGAACATGAGTAGCTAAATCCACAACTAGGGTTGTGGGAACCATGAAGGATTAACGAAGTAGGCCAAGTACTTGGGTACTCTAGGGCGTTGTTTATGCATGCATTTTTCTTCTCTTTGTTTTGATTGCTTTTTAACGGTGGCTGATACGCCCAAATTACAACTTCAATTATGAAGCATAAGCGGTCGTCGTCAAATATAGAACCCAACAGAGGTTGGGGTCGATCCCACAGGGAATAAGATCCAAATTAAGTCGTTAGTGAATTAGATGACTAATAATCAATAGTTTCCGGTAAATGGGGGGGTTGTATGGATCAAATTTTTGATTGTTTCAAATAACAAATTGCAAGTTTTAACGAGTAAAATTTAGTAGAAGAGATGAACTAGGGAAGTGTTCACCATGGCGTCGTAACAATTTCGACTCAAAGCTTAACCGGGTTCGTTCTATATGCATGCCACGATGTGATTGAATTCATGGTATCGTCTAAACGTTTCTCAACCAAATAGACAAATTTCCTTTTCAATTCTCTCAAACTTGAAAAGGTGAACTTTCTTATTTCAATCCTAAACATCGAGTAGATTAATCTAGTTACAGCATTAATCATAAGACGAGAGTTGGTAGTCTCGAATCCTCGTAGTTAATCAAATTTCCCGGTTTTAATCTCTTTGCTCAAGCAAATTAAACCTAGGCATGTCCTAATATTTGCAACCACTAGAAAACATTAATAATGAATGATTAACAACGTGACAACATAAAGATTGAACCCAATGGCTACCCGGAATCTATATTGCTACTCTTGCCATGGCTCCCACAACCCTAGTTGTGGGAGTTTTAGCCACTCATGCTTGCAAAGAGAAAGAATGAAGAAATAGTATTCATAATAATAAGAAAAGGTTCTTACAAAATAGATGAACACAAGCTTCAAGCTTTCCAAGAACAATAAGCCAAAATCCTAAGAGCAATCGAAGAAGAAGAAGAAAACGTGTTTGTCGTATTTTTCCTCTCTAAAAATCGCTCAAAAATAGTCTGACAAGTATTAGTTAATCAATAATTAAAATAACCCTAACACAGGTATTTATAGTAGTCCAGGAAATAAAGTCCAAAAATAGAATTTTCGGAGTCCCGCTTCGCGTTGACGGGTAGCCTGACGGACCGTCAACCATGCGACTGGCCGTCACTCTCAGTCGTTGCCACTATCCAGTGCATGGCCTTGATCAACTATAACTTGACGGCTTGGCTGACGGCCAGTCAAAGGTGTGATGGCCCGTCACTCCCAGCCGTCGCCACTAACCAGAGCATGGCCTTCATTAGCTATAACTTGACGGATTGGCTGACGGTCAGTCACATGTGTGACGGCCCGTCACGCCAGCCGTCGCCACTAACCAGTGCCTCCTCAAGCTGCTGCCAGGTTTTGTGGCTCCCCTGACGGTCAGTCACCTGTGTGACGAGCCGTCAGGCCCTCCGTCAAGTTTAACCAGTTCACTCCCTTTCTATCCTTGTATCCATTTCCTGCAAATATAACATGAAAACTTATCAAAAACAACAACGGTTGCTTGAAAACTCGTGATTATTCTTAGTTTAAAGGCATCAAATGTGCCGTAAAATGCCGGCACATCAACACCCTCAACTTAAAACGTTCGCTTGTCCTCAAGCAACATGATAACAAAAACAAAATGACGACTCAACTAAGAATACAAACACATATCTTTAGCAAATCATGGCCACTCAACAGTCTATTAAATTTAAATCAAGCCCCTCCGGTAGTACACCAATGTGTGAAACGCTAACTTGCAAGAATCCAAACATGTCATTCCGGTATGATAGAATATTCTACATACACACACAAGAGCTATCCCAACAGTCAATAGATGATACAGAAATCTTAGTGCCCTCACTACAAAGAAGTCCCACACACAAGATTTGGGACTAGGTAAGGCGCTCACACTCACAAATGATTTCAAACAATGCACATGCGATGCCATAAGCTTGCCCTTGCTATTCTATTTCAGTTTTTCAGAAAGCCGCTAAGGATCACTACATGACTTGTTTTGGCTTGTAATGAGGCTTCGAGTGCAGGTAGGATACGTTTGGGGAATAGTGACTAAACCCTCCTTGGAATCACCGACTTACTATTTCCACTTAACTTTACTTCGTCCATCCTTATTCTTTTTTTTTATTTTCTTTTATTCCGTTCTTTCTAGCTACAGGCGCGACCTCTTTATTTTGACAATTCTTTTTCATCTCTTTTTCGTTTCTTTTTCTTTCTTTTCTTAGGCACACACCTGAAATTTTCATTCTGTCCACAACCAATCTTGTCCATCCTATTTTTCTTATCATTTACCTCTATAGTAGCCACCCTCAACTTAGGATGATTGCCTGAGTTGAGGTGCACGATGTCCAAGGAAGGACCAGGGCCAAGATAGGGATTCAAAGTTAAAAAGAAACGGTGATAGGTTATTGAAAGAATAGGGTCAATTATGGCTCAAACAGGGATCAAGGGATTATTTGCATTTGGACGGTCTTATAGGCTAAGTGGACTGCACACAAAAAGGGCCTGAGATCCTTTCCTAAGCAACAAACTTCAAGCTTAACAAAATAGACCGGGCAAGTTCTAGATGCATGCACAGAGTAAGAGTTTATAACAATAAGCTCACACACACTTGGCACCAAGAAACCATACCACTACCAACTATCAAAACATCAGCTCGGCTTAAGCATAATTATTACAATCATAACCACACAATAACATTCAAGGATCCAGAACAGTCAATTGTTTCAAACATAAGTACAAAATCAAATTTTTCAGAGGGGGCTCCTTTTAGTTCATCTTTCAAAAAGCCATGCTTGCTATAGACATCACAACACAACCAAAATTTAAACGACAACCTAAACATACCGGTTTTACTAGATAGCACACCGGAGGAAAAGAAACACGGCAACAAAAACCTCCGGTGGTAGTACTCCTACCCCTAACAAAAGAATTTAGCATTGTCCTCAATGCTCAAGGAAACAAATATTCAGAACAAAGGTATAGGGGTACCTGGGAAACTTAGGTTTCCGTATGTGGCTCATCAACATCTGGAGTCCCTCCAGACTCCGGTACTGCACTGGATGATGCCCCACCTACTTGGGCACGCACTCTTTCCTGTTGGAGCTGCTCATCTACTACCGATCGCTGCTTCGCAACCTCTAACTCGTCCTCCTCAGCTGATATCTTTTTGTGCTTCCTCTTCTTTGACTTCTTTACCCCACTTTCACCTGCTTGGGGTTCATTAATTTTCAGTGGCTGACCCATCAAATCCACTATCGTGGTTTCTTCGTCCAAGTCCACGAACTCCGAAGTCTCATCATAAAGCTCTTTTTCTTGCTTGAGGACGGTGATATAATTCTTCACCTTCTTCAGTTTCGCATCAAATCTTGCCAGGTCCGAGATGCTCATTTTGTTTAGCCTTGCCTCCATCCGGGTTTCAATCGTATCGACCCTTGCACGCAGCCCCTCAAATGGCTTCAGAGCCTTCCATATTGCTTCATCAATGGTGGGTTTGAACAAGTCCGTCCAAACGGCAATTTGTTTATCCAACTGTTTCTGCTTCTGCACCATTTTAGCAAAATTTCGGGGATTCATGTGATATTCTGGTGGTAGAGGAGGCCTTGCCGCAGTGCCAGAGCTTTCGACAGTAGCTCTCATTGTTTGTGAAGTCTTCGGATCAAACACCGCAAGTGGCATCTCTGTGCCTGATGGAGTGTCGGTTGCCTCGGAGGTGGTTGTGGTTGGCTCTTCGAAGATCTGAGGCTTATGAATCCTCATTTCAAATTTAGTGTCATCCTTTGATTTATCAAGATTTTGCTTTGATGACGCTGTCACTTGCTTATCAATACCATCCCATATCGGTACCTCTGCACGCCTGCATAACTCAGTAACTAGACACGAGAACGGCAAAGAAGAAGTACTTTTTATGGCCCTGGTCCGCATCTCATCTGCAATTATCATTCCGAAGTTGATGACGTACCCGACTATCAAGCTTGCCACAAGGATGGCTCTTCCCTCATCAAAATTAGCGTCTCCTCCGGTTGGAAATAACCTGTACCGCACAACCGCCCACCAAAATTTTGCTACGAAGCTTAGTGATTGCTTCGATATCCGTCCCCTCTGAGTTAGCCAAGATGGTGAGCCATCAGTCAATGTTTAGGCTAACCATGGTCTCTGCGAGTAGGTGTTGGAAATCTTGTCATGAAACTCTGGCATATCAGGTGGAGGAATGTATTCAGGGCCAAAGAGGACTATGTTAATCATTTCTCGGGAGATGTTCACTTGTTTACCCCGAACCGGCACCCTGTCCTACCTTGGTGCTGATTTAACCCCTTTTCCTGGCTCACATTTGTTCTCCAACAGTTCCAAATAGTTAGCATAGAATTCCTGGACTAGTTCTGGATAATAGAATCCCGGGGGTGAGCTCATCCACTCTAGCTGGTACCTCTAAAATTGTGTCTGAAGAACTGGGTATTCAGGCAGATCCGTGGTCATAATTTGCACTTCTTCAGCTATCGGTCTTTTGTGGCTCCTCGATATTGTTTTGGTAAGACCGTCAAGATAGTGCTTCTGAGCATCCTTAAATGCCCACCGGATCAATTCTCTATCCATGGGTGCACTCCCTGCATTTTTGGTGGTTTCAGGACCACCTACATCCTCCGAACTGGGGCTGGAGCTTCCACTTTCTTCAGATCCACTATCACTCCCTGACCTACTTCTAGATGACCCACTCTCCTCTTCAGACTGGGAGACTTGGGTGTTTCTTTATTTGGATAGCCTAGTCTGGTAAGTCGGGGCAGCAACTGCTTCTTCTTCGCTACTCGATTCATCTATAAGGGTCCGAGTTGTAGCGATCCTTTCTTTCTTCTTTTGTGCTTGACCGCAAGGCGGTTTTGGTTTGGGGGCCATGTACCTGCACGTGAACAAGTTCAAACACATGAGAACAGGAAAACACTCAATTAATACCCACTGTCTCGGAGTGACGGTTTGGGTGACGGTCAATCACAGGTGTGACGGACCGCCACACCAGCCGTCACTTTAAGACAGTGAACTGTCTAATGTTGATGGTTTGGATGATGGGCAGTCACGTGTGTGACGGGCCGTCATGCCAACCGTCACTTTAAGGCAGCGTGTTTTTACTTTCTTTGAGGCATTTCCTCGAACACCTTATGCTCTATTCGGGGTTTTCCCATTTTTTGTGGGAATTGGTTTTACAAAGTAACCACCCATCATGTATTTAAGCTCATGGGTTACTCAAGACTTCACCCATGTCAAATTTACGATTTCAAACAACAACACCACTCATACCCAACAACATTTACATTATCACAATTTCACAAATATACAAACCCAATAATTTCCTCCGGTAATTCGTCACGATGCTACTCAATAATTCCAACGAGGAAGAGTTTAGAATCATACCTTGATTTTGTTAGTGAGAAGAAATATCTATTCCTTTTTGATTTATATGAACCGATGGACAACCCTAGTCTTCGACGGGAATTTGTTGGTTTCTTGCGTTTTGGAAGAATGGTGAAAGGCGATGGGGATGTGGGGTTTGCTTGGGGAAGAGAGGATTTTTGTTTTAATGGAGGGTTGGAGCTTGAGAGTAGAAGATGAGTGGGAAGATGATGAAGATGATTTAATATATTCGGGCGGGTCGGTTTGTTTTTGGGTCGGGTCGCACAAAATTAAAACTTACCTGATGCGGTGGCCTGGCGTGATGGTCCGTCAACAACTTGGCGGTCCGTCACTTGGTGCGTCTCAATTAGACAGTGAGACCTTGTGAGTCTCATGGGCAACGGCCTGAAGTGACGGTCCACCAAGTCCGTGATGGTCCATCACTCATACCGTCCTTACCAAACAGTGGGTATGAATATTTGTCAACATGTGACGGTCCGTGTGACGGTCCGTCGTACAGTTGACGGCCCACCAACAGGAACCGTCACTCGTAGACACAACATGTTGTTACTTCCACCTTTTTGTACCTGCACACTCAACGCACAAATTAACCAATTCTAACAAATCAAATTTTTCTAAGACCATAATACAACAACAATTTATGGGTTGCCTCCCATACAGCGCCTGATTTAACGTCGCGACACGATGCGGGTGTCTTGATTACTCAGACTTCATCAAGATACACCAGAGACAGAACATGTACCTCCTCCGGGAGGCCCAAATATTGCTTTACCCTCTGCCCATTGGCTTTGAACAACTCACCATCTTTATTTTCGAGTTCGACCGCACCAGATGGAAACACTTGGTGTACTTTGAATGGTCCGGACCATTTGGATTTGAGTTTCCCGAAAAATAATTTGAACCTGGAGTTGAACAACAATACCAAGTCCCCAACCTTTAACTCCCTTTTCCCCATTTTTCTGTCATGGTATAGCTTCATTCGTTCCTTGTAGAGAGCGGATCTCTCATATGCTCGCAATCGGAACTCGTCCATCTCATTCAATTGTTGCAACCTTTGTTCCGATGCCTCTCTCCAACTGAGATTTAACTTTTTGAGCGCCCAAAGGGCTTTTTGCTCAAGTTCCACGGGCAAGTGACAAGCTTTACCGAAAACAAATTGGTAAGGAGACATACCTATTGGCGTCTTAAACGCTGTTCGGTACGCCCAGAGTGCGTCATCCAGCTTTCTTGCCCTGTCTCGCTGGTTCACATTCACAGACTTTGCCAAGATCTCTTTAATTTCACGGTTCGACACTTCGACTTGCCCACTGGTTTGGGGGTGATAAGGTGTGGCTACCTTGTGTTGCTTCACCCCATATTTTGCTAGAGCAGCCCGGAACACCTTATTGCAAAAATGTGAACCTCCATCACTTATGATTGTGCGAGGGGTGCCAAACCGAGCAAAGATGTTTCTTTTTAAAAATGCCACCACACTTCTCCCTTCGTTATCGGTCAAAGCAACCGCCTCTACCCACTTTGAAACATAATCCACCGCTACCAAGATGTAACGGTTCCCATAAGAGCTTTCAAAAGGGCCCATGAAATCTATTCCCCATACGTCGAACAACTCAACCTCCAAAATAGTGGACATGGGCAATTCTTGTCGGCGAGAGATTGCTCCTCTTCGTTGGAATTGATCACAGAACTTGGCAAATTCATAGGAATCTTTCTTGATTGTCGGCCAATAGTACCCACACTGTAAGATTTTTCGGGCGGTTCGATTACCTGCATGATGTCCTACAACTGGGGACGAATGACAAGCTTGCAAGATGCTTGTCATTTCCACTTCCGGTACACATCTCCTCACTATGTTGTCAGCACACAACCGAAATAAATACGGTTCATCCCAGAAAAACTTATTTGCATCATGGAGAAATTTCTTTTTCTGGTGGAAGTTCAAATTTTTCGGGATCATGTCACTCACCACATAATTTGCGAAATCAGCGTACCACGGCACCATATCAAGTGATGCGGCCATCACCTGCTCATCCGGGAATGCATCATCAATCTCCGATTCATCTACTACATTTTTTTCTCTCTAAAGCCTGGACAGATGATCCGCTACCTGGTTTTCACACCCTTTCCGATCTTTGACTTCAAAGTCAAATTCCTGCAACAATAGCACCCATCGGATTAGTCGAGGTTTTGCATCCTTTTTGGTCATTAAATACCTCAAGGCTTCATGATCTGTGTGCACCACCACTTTTGTACCAAGTAAGTACGCTCTGAAATTCTCAAAAGCGTATACAACAGCCAGCAGCTCCTATTCTGTCACTGTGTAGTTCTTTTGTGCCCCATTCAATGCTTTACTAGCATAATAAATGGGTGAAAAAGTTTGTCTCGCTTTTGTCCCAGAAAAGGTCCAAGTGCAACACCACTCGCATCGCACATTACTTCGAACGGTTTGGACCAATCCGGGGCAATTATAATAGGAGCATCCACTAACTTTTCTTTCAGGCACTCAAACGCCCTCAAACACTCAGCATCAAATACAAACTTAGTCTCCTTTTCAAGCAACCTGCACAGTGGGGTAGAAGCCTTAGAGAAATCTTTAATGAATCTTCGGTAGAACCCGGCATGACCAAGAAAACTCCTCACACCCTTTACTGAAATGGGTGGAGGTAGTTTCTCGATGACTTCTATCTTGGCTCTATCCACCTCTAGACCTCTCATAGATATTTTTTGCCCTAATACAATGCCTTCTTTCACCATGAAATGGCATTTCTCCCAATTCAGTACGAGGTTTGCCTCTTCACACCTTTGCAATGCTTGACCCAGATTAGTCAAGCAATCATCAAATGCATCACCCACTACCAAAAAGTCATCCATGAAGACTTCCAATGTGTTCTACACCATATCAGAAAATATAGACATCATGCATCTTTGGAATGTTGCAGGAGCATTGCAAAGACCAAAGGGCATGCGTCTAAAAGCAAACGTACCGTAGGGGCAGGTGAAAGTGGTCTTCTCCTTATCTTCCGGGGCGATAGATATTTGGTTGTACCCCGAGTATCCATCTAAAAAGCAATACCAACCTCTGCCAGCTAATCTATCCAGCATCTGATCCATAAAGGGCATGGGGAAATGATCACGGAGAGTGCAGGAGTTTAGCTTTCGGTAATCCATACAGACTCGCCACCCCGTGACAGGTCTTAATGGAATCAGCTTATTTTTGTCATTTGCTACCACAGTCATTCCTCCCTAAGAGTGGGCACCGGACCGGTACCATTCCGGTACCGGTACCGGAATGGACCGAAATTACCGATCCATACCGGCAAACCGATACCGGTTCGTACCGGTGACAAACCGGTTCCGATCCGGTCCGATCAATCGGTCAAAGCAATGTTTTTTTTAATTGTTTAAAGCGGTTGGGTAACGGCTATTTCAGCCACCCAACGACTATTTTAGCCCCCCACCCCCATCCCCCACCCCCAGTACCCCTAGCCCCCCAGCACCCCCTAGAACCCCCCCAACAGCCCCCCTCCTATTTTTTCATTATAAATACCCCTTCCCCTTTTAATTTTTATTCATCCATTCAACTCTCATTCTCTCTCAATTTTCATCTCTTAATATTTACAAATTCTATAATTATTCTTATTATTTTGCAAGTGAAGTATAATTTGGTGAATTTTGGAGGAGCAATCTTCTTCAAATTTCAGTTATAATCGTCTGTTTTTACGGCAGACGTTTGGTATATTCGTTCCACTCTTTAATTTTTTAATTTTTATTCTTGTTTATTAGTTGTGAATTTGTGATTTATTTATGAATTTGTGATTTGTGAACTTGTGATTTTTTTATTTTAATTTGCTAATTTTATATTTTATTATATTATGGATCCATCTCAAAAAAAATCCGGTAAAAAAGGTATTATTTCAAGAACAAAAAGTTATGTGAAGGGTAAAATAGGTAGTGGTTCTTCTAGTTCTTCTCTCCGCCCTGCTCATCCTCAAATTAGATTTAATACAGATGAATTTACGCATGTTAATGAAACTAATTTTTTATTTACTATGGATGACCCTATTCCCAACGAAGCTTATGAAAGAATGTATAATGATTTAGAAGATGAATTAAATGAAGAAGTAGAAATGCATGAGGATGATGATTTAGAAGAAACTGATACACCGACTAGTCCCTTTATTGCCCCCGCCCCCACTATTCCCCAAGCTCCAACTCAGGATAATCCTCAAGTTAGAGCTGATCTTCCCCCTATTGCTCCAGTGAGGGGTAAGACCAAAACCACAACGTCCTTTAAAATTAGCTGTGTTGAAATTTTGTTTTTTAAATGAAGAAAAAACTGTGTCTACGTGTCGTATTTGTAAACAAAGTTGGAAATATGTATCTGGTGCTAGTGGAGGTTCGACTGGGGGGTTAAAAAGTCATTTGCTTAAGATACATCCGAGAGAGTGGCAAGCATATCTAGCTAGTCAAGGTGATGATGGCTCTAGCGTTGGACTTCTGTTGGCGGGTCAAACATGATTCAAACTTCACTAAATCCTTCAAACCCTGCTGGTCATGTTTCACAACAGCCCTATAATAGGGACCGTGATCGTGAAAATTTTGCTAAAATGGTTGTTGTTTGTGGTTTGCCTTTTAATTTTGGAGAACATGATGGTTTTATAAGATATATTCGGGATACATTTTATCCCAGTTTTGAAGGTATTACAAGAAGCATGGTAAAAAGAGATATTTTTGATTTTTATGAAAAACATATGCAATATCTTCGTAAATATTTTTATATGATGGATTGTAGGGCTTCTATTACCACTGATATGGGTCGTAGTCCTAACGGATTTGATTATTTAACTGTTACTGCACATTGGATTGATTATAAATGGATAATGCGAAAAAGAATTATCGCTTATAAAATTTGTGAACACAAAAAAATTGGTGCTTATATTTCTTCAAGTGTATTAAAAATTTTGCAACGTTTTTATCTTACTGATAAAGTGATTAGTATTACTTTAGATAATGCTTCTGCTAATTCAAAAGCTATGACTATGCTAGAAACTAGACTTTGTCCAATTAGTAAATATGCTTTTCATATCAAATGTGGTGCACATATATTAAATTTAGTTGTGAAAGATGGTATTAGGGTATTTGATAGTTGTATTGATAAAGTTGAAAATGCAATTTTTTGGATTTTTCATATGAATAATAATAGTAGAATTCAACAATATAAAGATTTTTGTAAATTGTGTGAAGTTCCATTTAGAAAAGTTCCAAAACATGTTAAAACTAGATGGAATTCTTTTTATGAAATGCTTGAAGTTGCTTATAAGTATAAAAAACCTATTACTATGATGTTTAATAGTCATAATGCTTATCCTGATGATAAACTTGCGGACAGTGATTGGGATGCAGTAGAAGCACTTAAAGTCTTTTTAGAATCATTTTTTGATGCTACCAAAATTTTTTCTGGAACATATTATCCTACTATTAGTGAAATTTTAATACATATTTGGAATATTTTATGCATTTTTGCTATCTATAAACAAAATTCATATTTTAAAGATTCTATTGAAGCTATGATTAAAAAATTTTAAAAATATTTTTTTCCTATTCCACAAATTTATTTAACTGCAATTCTTTTTAACGCGGAATATAAAGAAGTTGGTGCAAAAGCTATAGTTAGAGAAATTTATACTAATTTAGATATTTCACCACAAGAAACACCGGATTTATTAACATGTCAAGATAGTATTAAAATTTAGGCTAAGGAAATGTATGACAAATATACTGTGACCTTAGAAAATCTTGATCATGTTCATGCCCCTCAAACTTCTACATCGAGATCAGGTGTCCATGGTAAAGCAAGATCACAACTTGGTCTTGATTTTTCTAATAAGTGTGAATTTTCTAAGTATCTTGAACAGGGTGTTGATAATATTTCAACTACGGATGGCATACCACAGCTATTGGATTGGTGGAAATGTCGTGTAGAACTCTTTCCAAAACTTAGCAAGATGGTGAGAGACGTGCTAGTTATTCAAGGATCATCAGTTGCTTTAGAACAAGCTTTTAGCGCGGCAAGATTTCAAATTGGAGACCATAGATATTCCTTAGCAGAAGACAATTTGGAGGTATCGGTGTTGTTTAGAGATTGGATCAACGCCGAGTGAAGAAACGTTGGAAGACCAAAGTTGCAAAAAAGTAGCAGAACAAGCCATAGATAACCTCATTGGATTTGATAGTGATGATGGCGCTGAACTTGAAGATCGTCAAGCAGCTTTACCAGGAATTGAGGTTGAAGAAGCTGAAACTTTACAAAGTTTAGAAGATAAATTTATAAATCTATACAACTATTAGTATTACATTCGAGGCTTAGTTGAAACAGAACCCTTCCTAGAAGGTGGCTGCATAAATTAGGCGCGCTTAGTTGAAACAGAACCCTTCCTAGAAGGTGGCTGCGTAAATTAGGCGCTTTACTAATAGTTGTAAATTGTAATATTAGTTTGAAATTTTGAATAAATTGATTTTTTTTAATTTTTATCATTGTTTTATACTTTTATAGTTTTATACTTTTATTCATTGAAAACATAAACTAATAAATTGAAAACTTAAAAAAATAAACAACAAACTTATAAATTGAAAACTTAAAAAAATAAACTAAAACATAAACTAATAGACTTCAAAACATAAACTTATAAATTGAAAACTTAAAAAAATAAAAAACTTTAAACAAACTAAAATATTTCAAATATATAACTTAGAAAACATATATAAACTATAAACTTAATCAAACTTCAATTAAAAGAAATAAAACTTATAAATTAAAAAACTTTAAAAAATCAAAAACTTTAACAAACTAATAAACTTCAAATATAATTTATATAAGTTATAAAATTTTAAATCATAATTAACTATTTAACTTTTAAGTTATAAATTATAAAAACTTTTAAGTTATAAGTTATCACTTGAAAATTAAGTTTGAAATTCAAAATGTAATTCAAAATAAAAAAATTAAAAAAAAAAAAAAAAAACCATTCCGGTAAACCGGTCCGGCCCATTCCGGTACGATACCGGTCCATTCCGGTTGAAACCGGAATGGGATGGAATCCGGTACCCATACCGGTTGAACCGGTCCGGTTCATTCCGGTACCGGTTACCATTCCGGTACTGGCCGTACCGGTCCGGTCTGGTATCGGTCTGTTTCGGTCCGGCCATTCCTGTCCGGTCCGGCGGGCACTCTTATTCCTCCCTTCTTAGGAACACATTGCACTGGGCTTACCCATTTGCTATCAGAAATTGGATAAACCACTCCAGCATCGAGCCATTTGATGATCTCTTTCTTCACCACCTCTTGCATTGGCGGATTCAGTCTCCGCTGGTGCTCGGTGGTGGGAGTGCAATTTTCTTTTAACTGTATCTTATGAGTACAAATACCTGGTGGGATGCCAATAATATCTGCAATGGTCCAGCCGATTGCCCTCTTGTGTCTCCTCAGTGTGGATAGTAAAGCTTCAACTTGAGATTGCACAAGGTCTGTCACAATGATTACAGGTAAGGTATCTTTGTCACCTAAAAATGCATACTTCAGATGGCCTGGAAACTCTTTCAACTCTAATACCGGCGCTTCCTCAATAGAAGGCTTCCCAGGAGGTGTCGGTCTGTTCTTTAAATCGAGATCTAATTTCTTTGGGGCGTAACAATATGACCCCATTCCAACCACATCATTTACAATTTCTTCATAATCTTCGATGTCATCATCATCGAAGTTCATCATTACTGCTGCCAACGTTTCTACAGCAAGTCTCTCTTGAACAGAAACAATCACATCAGATTTGGCAACAACATCAATAACCGAGACGACATTCATGTCCCTCGGTTGCCTCATTGACTTGCACACATTAAACTTCACTACTTCGTCGTTCAACCTGAAAGTCAATTCGTTGCTCTCCATATCTACTAATACTCTTTCGATTGCCAAGAAGGGTCGTCCCAAAATAATAGGGACTTCAAAGTCCACTTCGCAGTCCAAAATCACGAAGTCTGCCGGAAATATGAACTTCCCCACCTTCATAAGTACATCATACAAAATACCCACCGGGCGTTTAACCGATCGATCAGCCATCAACAATCTCATAGTCGTCGATTTGGGAGCTCCTAAGCCCAACTGTCGGTAGATGGCTAACGGCATCAAGTTTATGCTAGCCCCCAAGTCAGAAAGAGCTTTTGCAAAGTTAAACTCCCCTATGGTGCAAGGAATAGTGAACGCACCCGGGTCTTCTTTCTTTTGGACTAGCGACCTTGATAAAATGGCGCTACAATGGTGGAGGTTGTCTTCCGGTTCAAAACTTACCGACCTCTTCTTTGTGATCAAGTCCTTCATAAACTTGGCATAACCGGGCATCTGTTCAAGCGCATCCACCAGAGGGATGTTCACTGATATCTGCTTTAGCATGGTCATGAAATTCAAGAACTTGCTATCTTCGACTTTCTTCTTCAACCGTTGTGGAAAAGGAGGTGGTGGCCGAGGCATCATAGTTGGAAGTTTTTCAACTTCCTTGCTTTTATCAGTGAGCACTTGCGTAGCATCTTCTTCCACACCGAGTTCTTCAATAGTTATTCTCACACCCTCATCGACCATCTTTTCCGCATCTACTAACTCATCTTCCTCAGCAACATTACCTTTCTGAGTCTGAATTACCGGATGTGATTCTGATAATGTCTTACCGCTTCTGGTGGTGATTGACATACAATTCTCATCGTTTCTCGGGTTTTGAATGGTGTCACTCGGCAATGTCCCAGCTTTCCTTTGATTTAGAGACGCCGAGACTTGACTCATTTGTTGCTCTAGCTGCTTGATTGAGGTGGAATGAGAATTCACTAACTGACTCATTGATGATAATTCCGATTTCATTTCCTTGACTCCGGAGTCAGTAGATTTCACCTTCAACAACATCCTTGCCATCATATTCTCTAACTTGGACGTCCCTGTCTCATTGCTAGTTCTTTCTCGGCTACCAGGTGGTACGTACAACCCACCTCTATCAGTTTTATTCATCCAATTCCCCTGATCACGATCTCTGTAGCCAGCTTTCTCATAGTAGTTGTCCTTCTGATAGTTCCGACCTTGGTTTCCCTGGCCATTGGCCTGGAAACCCCCCAAATAGTTCGCCTCCTCATCAGACTCGAACTCTGCTGCTCTGCCTTGGGAACCCACAACTTTCACTTTCTCCATGTCTCCTGACAGCAAATGTTTTGTCAGTAGGTCCATTTGCGTTTTCAGGTGGGCCATATCTTGATCCCTCTCTTCCTCTTTCCTGCACTGTTCCGCTGACATACCGACTGCATAATTGCTAGCAGCCATCTCTGTGTCCCGTGTATGCCAGGCCCTGTTGGTATTAGTGAGCCGGTCCAAAATAGCTGTGGCATCGATAAAGGTGAGACCCATAAACGCTCCACCTGCTGCATTATCCAGTGTCGGCTTGGTAGCCGAATTTAGTGCCCTGTAGAATGTGTGCATCAGGAAATTGTCGGTCAACTGATGGTTCGGGCATTGTGTCAGTTTCTTCTTGAACCGCAACCACGTCTCATGTAAAGCCTCATGAGGTTGTTGTCTGAAATTGCTAATTTCATCCCTCAACTGTATCATCCTAGAGGGAGGAAAGAACCTTTCTAGGAAAGCTCCTTTCAACTCTCCCCAGGTTATGATAGAGTCGGGGGTTAGCTCTGTCAACCATAGCGCTGCCTCATCAGACAGAGACAATGGAAACAACCTGAGTCTAATCGCGGTCTGACTTACTCCAGGCAATTCGAACGACTTGCAGATACCCACAAAATTCATCTGGTGTCGGTTTGGATCATCACCAGCCATACCACGCAACAATCCCTTTAAGTTCAACAGCTGGAGCATTGTGCTAGTAATGTTGAACTTGGCCCCGGGTGCTAGCGGAGGAAGAACAATGGCGCCCGTAGCACCAAATCCATCTAATGCAATATCATCCTCTATATCCTCAACATTCAAGTGATGCTGATCATGTTAAGCTTGCTGTTCTGCAGCGAGCCTTGCTGCCTCCTGCTGTTGTACATTCATGGTTTGCCTTAGCGTTCTTGCGAGCTCGGGGTCGTAGGGTAATATTGGTTCACCCGAGAGTCGGGTACTTGGCATGCACAATGCAATACCCTGTAACAAACAAAAACAACAAATAAAAGTAAAATCAGGAACTATGACTAAGAGTCAAATAAACACACCAGACTTAATAAACAACCGTAGTCCCCGACAACAGCGCCAAAATTTGATACGCCCAAATTACAACTCCTATTAAGAAGCGTAAGCGGTCGTCGTCAAATATAGAACCCAACAGAGGTTGGGGTAGATCCCACAGGGAATAAGATGTAAATTAAGTCGTTAGTGAATTAGATGACTAATAATCAATAGTTTCCGGTAAATGGGAGGGGGGGTTGTATGGATCAAATTTTTGATTGTTTCAAATAACAAATTGCAAGTTTTAACGAGTAAAATTCAGTAGAAGAGATGAACTAGGGAAGTGTTCACCATGGCGTCGTAACAATTTCGACTCAAAGCTTAACCGGGTTCGTTCTATATGCATGCCACGATGTGATTGAATTCATGGTATCGTCCAAACGTTTCTCAACTAAATAGACGAATTTCCTTTTCAATTCTCTCAAACTTGAAAAGGTGAACTTTCTTATTTCAATCCTAAACATCGAGTAGATTAATCTAGTTACAACATTAATCATAAGACGAGAGTTGGTAGTCTCGAATCCTCGTAGTTAATCAAATTTCCCGGTTTTAATGTCTTTGCTCAAGCAAATTAAACCTAGGCATGTCCTAATGTTTGCAACCACTAGAAAACGTTAATAATGAATGATTAACAACGTGACAACATAAAGATTGAACCCAATTGCTACCCGGAATCTATATTGCTACTCTTGCCATGGCTCCCACAACCCTAGTTGTGGGAGTTTTAGCCACTCATGCTTGCAAAGCGAAAGAATGAAGAAATAGTATTCATAATAATAAGAAAAGGTTCTTACAAAATAGATGAACACAAGCTTCAAGCTTTCCAAGAACAATAAGCCAAAATCCTAAGAGCAATCGAAGAAGAAGAAGAAAACGTGTTTGTCGTATTTTTCCTCTCTAAAAATCGCTCAAAAATAGTCTGACAAGTATTAGTTAATCAATAATTAAAATAACCCTAACACAGGGTATTTATAGTAGTCCAGGAAATAAAGTCCAAAAATAGAATTTTTGGAGTCCCGCTTCGCGTTGACGGGTAGCCTGACGGACCGTCAACCATGCGACTGGCCGTCACTCCCAGCCGTCGCCACTATCCAGTGCATGGCCTTGATCAGCTATAACTTGACGGCTTGGCTGACGGCCAGTCAAAGGTGTGACGGCCCGTCACCCCAGCCGTCGCCACTAACCAGTGCCTCCTCAAGCTGCTGCCAGGTTTGGTGGCTCCCCTGACGGTCAGTCACCTGTGTGACGAGCCGTCAGGCCCTCCGTCAAGCTTAACTAGTTCACTCCCTTTCTATCCTTGTATCCATTTCCTGCAAATATAACACGAAAACTTATCAAAAACAACAACGGTTTCTTGAAAACTCGCGATTATTCTTAGTTTAAAGGCGTCAAATGTGCCGTAAAATGCTGGCACATCAGTGGCCAACGTTAGAACTTGCCTTATCCTTACTTGCCGGACCAATGAGGTAACAGATGGGAAAAATGTTGTTTAACAATAGATATTTGAGGCTATCAATCCTCATCTAATAGCTTTACCTTTTCTGAAAATTACTAATCTGGGATCTAGGGTAAGGGTTAGTAAATCATACACCCACGGCCGGACCAAAGCATGTGGTGAAATTCATCTATTAGTCGGATCAAGGATTTAGGTGAACCTAACTTACCTATTCTTCATGCTAAGCACCAATCTAGTTTACTAACTAAAAACGCTTTACTAAGTTATTATATCATGGTGAACACTATCCTAGTCGCTTCTTTTATTAATAATAACTATTGAAACTAATAACTGTTACTTGTTAAAAATCTAAGTCACTATTAATCTTGTTACTTAAAACCTCCCTTTCAAGGGAAATAAACGGCTAACAGCGCAAGTAGACATTAATCATCCATAGTCCTACCATATTTCCTGTGGGATCGACCCAACCTTCGCTGGGTTCTATATTTAAACAGCGACCGCTTACACTTCTAAAAGGAGGTGTAATTTGGGCGTATCAAATTTTGGCTCCGTTGCCAGGGAATACAGTTTAGGATTAAGAGAGATTGTGTTTAGTCACTATTAGTCCTTATTTCCTGATTTTACTTTTTCTGTTGTTTTTATTTTGTTACGCAGGTTGAACATTTGTGCATGCCCAGTACAAGCAGTCAAGGCAATCCCTTAATCCCATACGATCATGAACTCTCCAGAACTCTAAGAAACATGGCTAAAGAGGGAGAGCATGAGACACTCGAGTAGATCACAACTCGGTTGTTGGCTGAAGTAGAGCATAGAAAAAAGCCAGGGGAAGATACCCTTGCTGCTGAAGATGCTAAAATTATAGAAGACCTTGCAGCTTGAAATACGGCAGCTGAGCAAGCAAAGAAAGGATGACAACAAGCTGTGAGATACGAGGCAAAAACTAGACAGAATGTACCACAGAATATGGGCCCATAGATACAGCAACCAAGGCATGCCCCTCTCTACTATAAAGATTATGATGATGAGGTGGAAGAATTAGGCATTACGGGACCCATAGTATTGCCATCACTAATTGAAGGAACAAAGTTTGACATCACCAGCACCATGATCAAGTTGCTGAACCTGAGGGGACTATATGCTGGAAAGCCTACAGAGGATGCAAACCTGCATGTAAAAAACTTTGCTCAAATTTGCAAAGCTTATAATCTACCAGGAGTGGGGAAACATGCTATTAGACTGAGACTGTTTCCATTCTTATTGACAGACGAGGCAACTATATGGCTCTCAGAATTGCCCGATAATTCTATATACATATGGGACGAGTTGAAGACTTAGTTTCTGGAGCGGTTCTTTCCTCTATCTCGGATGTTGTAGCTGAAGTAAGAAGTCTATAATTTTAAACAACTACCTATGAAGGCATTGTATGAGACATCGTTGAGGTTCAATAAGAAGTTGAAACAAGTTCTGAGACACAGAATCCCTTCAAGGCATATCATGGTGATCTTCTACAAAGCATTGAAGGCCAACACAAAAGCAGTAGCTGACACTGTAACTGGAGGAGCATTCATGGAGAATTTGTATTTTGAAGCTTCTGAGATGCTTGAAAAGGTTACCAAGACCAATAGAGCATGTCATACTAGAGAGTTTGAGACTCCAGCAGGTACATATGCCGTTGGAAAGTCCACTGAATTTCACGATTTGCAAGATCACAAATAGAAAGTTGCTGAAATAAAGACAAGCATTCGGTTGATTGCAAAGAAAATCCTAGATGAGGGAGTCAAAAAGGTGAAAGCCATCCGCTCACAAGGGAAAGCTCCAAGGCCAAACAATTACTTATCCGATGAAGAGGTTAGTTATATGAATGATCAAAGAGCGGGTTTCTGGGCCTCTGGCCAAGGCAATCAAGGTCGGAATAGAGATAGAGATGACAAATACAATCGGTCCGGCTACAGATATAGGAGCAGAGCTAGAGACAGGGATGGTGACTGGCAGAAAAATTATGGCTACAAGAATGATAGAAGTGGTCTGTATGTCCCTCATGGAAATCGCAAAGATAGGCCTGAACAACCAACAATGAGAGAGCTACTCAACAAGGTATTTCAAAAGGTTGATTCTATGGATACAAGCATGAAAGAGATGTGAGCTGACCTTTCAGGTATTAGTCAGAGAGTGGAGTCCCATTCTGTTTCCATAAAGCAGCTTGAGACCCACATGCACTAGATATCTACTAGCATAAATCCACGTCAAAAGGGAACTCTCCCAAGTGACACTATTCAGAATTTGAAAAATGATCGACAGGTTATGGCTATGACTACCTGAAGCAGAAAACAGACTATTGACCCTCCTATGCCTATAGTTGTTGATGAGCCGGCTGAGTCTGAGAAGGATGATGCTGAAATTATGGTCAAGTCTGAGGAAAAGGATAGTGGTGAAGGGCCAAGTGAGAGGAAGTCTTCTGAGTTGAAAGAAAAGAACAAAGCGGTTGCACCGGTCTTGAAGTCCATGCCATTGCCTCCTCCACCTTATCCACAGAGATTGAAGAAAAAGGTCAAGGATGGCAAATTTCACAAGTTCATCTACATGCTGAAACAACTTTCAGTCAATATTCCATTAGTAGAAGCATTGGAGCAGATGCCTAGATATGCTAAATTCAAGAAGGATCTGGTGACTAGGAAGATAACAGTGAGTTTTGAGCCAGCTGATAATCTGCACCATTGTAGTGCAATAGCCTCCCGTTCTTTGGTACATAAGAAGGAAGATCCAGGAGCTTTTACGATTTCATGCATGATTGGAATGTTCTACTTTGCCAAGGCATTGTATGATCTAGGTGCCAGTATTAATTTGATGCCACTAGCAATGTTTAATCAGTTGGGCTTGGGAGCCCCCCAACCGATGACAATGCGGCTTCTTATGGCAGATCGCACAGTGAAAAGGCCTGTAGGGATTCTATATGATATGCTTGTAAAAGTTGACACTTTCATCTTCCCTTTGGACTTTGTTATTCTTGACTGTGAGGTTGACTTTGAGGTTTCTATTATATTGGGATGACTATTCCTTGCCACCGGACGCGTGTTTGTTGATTTAGAGACTAGGCAGATGAAATTCAGATTGAATGATGAGATAGTTACTTTTAATATTTGCCAGTCTATGAAGCATCATGACAATATGTGAGTGGTTTCTATTATTGATGTGATTGATGAGGATTAGCTAATTGTGCCTGTTGACGATAGACTTGGTGTTGAAGCACTTGCGACCGTGATTATGAATTTTGATAGAGATGACATTGAAGAGTATGGTGATATAGTTGAAGCACTTGCAGGTATGGGGTCTTATACCTACGCTCCAAAGAAGCTTGATTTGGACCTAAAGAATAGACAGAAACTGCCTACCAGATCATCTATTGAGGAGCCTCCAGTCTTGGAGGTCAAGGCGCTCCTATCTCACCTTTGGTATGTGTTCTTAGGAGCCAATGAGACCTCGCATGTTATTATTGCTGCAGACTTAGGAGAAGGGCAAGTTAAAGGTCTGGTTTCTGTGTTGAGAAAGTTCAAAAGGGCCATTGGTTGGACCATCGCAGACATCATTGGGATTCTACCTGGAATCTGTACACATAAAATTCAGCTTGCGCTAGATTGTATTCCGAGTATTGAGCACCAGCATAGGTTGAACCAGCCTATGCAAGATGTCATCAAGAAGGAGATCATAAAGTGGTTGGATGTAGGTGTGGTTTACCCTATTGTGGACAACAAGTGGGTGATCCCGGTTTAGTGTGTGTTGAAGAAGGGTGGGATTATTGTAGTCCCAAATGCAAAGAATGAGTTGATTCTGATGAGGCCAGTCATAGGCTAGCGCATATGCATGTATTACAGGAAACTGAATGCTTGGATCAAGAAGGACCATTTTCCGATGTCGTTCATGGATCAAATGTTAGACTGTCTTGCTGGAAGAGGATGGTATTGTTTTCTTGATGGTTATTCAGGATACAATCAGATATCGATTGCTTTGGAGGACCAAGAGAAGACCACTTTAACCTGTCCATATGGGACATTCTCTTTCAATAGGATGCCTTTTGGTTTATGCAATGCACCAGTAATATTTCAGCGTTGAATGATGTCCATTTTCTCAGACATGGTGGAGGACACTATTGAGGTATTTATGGATGATGGTTTGGTAGTGGGTGACTCTTTTGAAGATTGTTTGGATCATCTGAGTTGTGTGCTAAAATTATTTGAAGAATGTATCCTAATACTGAATTGTGAAAAGTGTCACTTCATGGTGAAAGAGGGTATAGTGCTTGTCCATAGGATCTCCAAGAAGGGTATTGAGGTCGATAAAATGAAGATTGAGGTGATTGAAAAATTGCCTCCACCAGTCTTTGTAAAGGGGATTCGGAGCTTTTTGGGGAATGTTGGTTTCTATAGGAGGTTTATCAAGGACTTCTCCAAAATTGCTAATCCATTGTCAAATTATTGGAGAGGGAGGTAAAGTTTGTGTTTGATAATGCATGTTTGAAGGCATTCGAATGCCTTAAAGAAAAGTTGGTCTCTGCTCCCATCATTATTTCTCCAGATTGGTCTCAACCTTTTCAGGTTATGTGCGATGCTAGTGTAGTGGTGCTAGGAGCAGTTTTAGGCCAGAGGCGTGAAAAGATTCTTCATCCTATATACTACGCTAGTAAAACACTTAACCCAGCTCAGAAGAATTATACTGTAACTGAACAAGAGCCGTTTGTTGTGGTCTTTGCATTTGAGAAGTTTAGATCCTATTTGCTTGGAACCAAGGTGGTGGTGCATACTGACCTTGCAGCTCTTCATTACCTCATGGCGAAGAAAAATGCTAATCCGATACTGATTAAATGGGTGTTGCTGCTTGAAGAGTTTGATTTTGAAGTCAAGGACCGAAGAGATACAGAGAATAAGGTATCAAACCACTTGTCAGACTTGAAGAAAAGGAAATGTTGAAGCTGAATGATGAGCAGGAGATAGATGATTGGTTTCTAGACGAGCAAGTGTTGGCTGCCTTGCAAGACTTGATTCCTTGGTTTGTTGACATTGCTAACTATTTGGCAAGTGATGTGGTTCCTTTAGATATGTCTGTTCATCAAACGAGAAAGTTCATGTCGGATGTCAAGAAATACTTCTGGGAGGAGCCATTCTTATTTCGTGTGTATGCTAATACTATGATCCGTAGATGTGTGTCGGAAGCTGAGATGATGGAGATTCTAGAGGCTTTCCATTTATCCCCTGTTGGGGGAAATCATAGCGGTATTCGAACCGCACACAAGATCTTGCAATGCGGCTACAATTGGCAGACTATTCATAAAGATGCCCATGAGTTCTCTAAGTCTTGGAGCAGGTGTCAAAGAGAGGGAGGTGTATCAAGGAGAAATGAGCTTCCTCTAAATCCCATCCTTGTGATTGAGCTATTCGACGTTTGGGGTATTGACTTCATGGGCCCATTTGTGTTGTTCAATGGAAATCGGTACATATTGGTAGCTGTTGACTATGTATCAAAGTGGGTGGAGGTGGTAGCGCTTCTCAGTAATGAAGGTAAGTGTGTCACAACATTCTTGAAAAAGAACATCTTCTCCAAATTTTGTACACCACGGACAATCATTAGTGACGGAGGCTCTCACTTTTGCAACAAGCTATTTCAGGATTTACTAGAGAAATATGGAGTGAAGCACAATGTTGCAATGCCTTATCATCCCTAGACTAGTGGGCAAGTGGAAGTCTCCAACCGCGAAATAAGGTCAATCCTGTCCAAGACGGTCAATGCAAATAGAAAGGATTGGTCTGGAAAGATAGATGATGCTTTGTGGGCATACCGAACTGCATTCAAGACCCCAATAGGTATGTAACCATATCAGCTTGTGTTTGGTAAGGCATGCCATCTTCCGGTTGACTTAGAGCAGAAGACCATGTGGGTGTTGAAGAAGCTGAACTTAGATTTATCTGAGGCATCATTGCAGCGGCTTGGGCAATTGAATGAGTTGGACGAGTTCCGCCTGAATGCTTATGAGAGTTCAACCTTATATAAGTAGAGGATGAAATTTTATCATGACCAGAAGATAGAAAAGAGAAACTTCCAGCCGGGTGACTTGGTCCTGCTTTTCAATTCTAGACTTTGCTTGTTTCGTGACAAGTTGAAGTCCAAGTGGATTGGACCATTCAAGATGGTACAAGTGTTTCCTCACGGGGCCGTTGAACTTGAGAATCATGAAGGAAAAAGGTTCAAGGCTAATGGATAGAGGACTAAAGCTTATTTTTGCACAACAGAGGAGCTCAAAACAATCGAAGCCTAGAGCCTTGATGAGTTTGTCCCACCAAAGGAACTTGATGAAGTCTGAGTAATCAAGCAACCTGTATCATGCCGCGATGTTAAATCAGGCGCTACATGGGAGGCAACCCATGGATTTTTGATTTTTTATTGTATCTTCATTCTTTTAGAGTGTTTTGGCAAATTCTGGGTAGCCAAAACACTCGCGTCATGCCGCAACGTTAAATCAGGCGCTGAAAGAAAGGAACCCAAGGACTAATGTGTGTTAAATTTATAGGAAGTAGGGAGACGATAAGAAAATTACAAGAACTGTGAGAAATAAGGGACCCACGGGCTCAGTGATGGGCCATCACAGGCACCACGCCCGTGGGACCAGAACATCTAAATGAAAAAAATGCTAAGTCTTGGAAAAATGTGGTCTGCCTCATTTCCACGCCCCACATGACGGGCCATCATGGCTCCGACGGGCGTGGGACTAAAGCATCCAAGCTGGACAAAATGTTAAGTGTGGACGAATACTGGTCTATCTCATTTCCACACCCTATATGACAGGCCGTCGCAGCTTCGACGGGTATGGTAATGGGCGTGAAGACAATATAAAGACAACATGAGCCACTGGCTCAGTCCCATGCCTCACGTGACGGGATGTCTCATCTAAGACGAGCATGGGAAGCCAACTTTAGAAGCCCAGGTAAGTCCTTCATGATGGGCCATCGCATGCCCCACGAGCGTCGCACTGCCCATCGTCTGGGTCGGTCAACAAATGTCAACAAGTTTAAAAATTTTGCAGGCTTTGACCCAAACTGACCCAGAATCCCTTCCCCTTTCTCCCTGCATCTCTTAAGCTTTGACCTCAATTGAATTGAGGTCAAATAAACGTATCCCCCTACATTCAATCAAATCCCCACAACTTCTCCACCACTATCCTCTCAACTTTCCTCACTTCCCATATGCCTCTCACACTCTAAGATCATCGATTAGCAATTTGAAACACCAAGACTCAAGTTTTTGACCACTTTTTGTGCAATCAAGAGTAAATTCTCGTTCTCATGGTTTGATCTTTGTATCTTGGTGTGTAAACATCTATGGGTTTGGAAATAAGCAAAACAACATGTTGTTAATCACAATTATTACTCCAAAACCTAGATTTGAACTTTGATTTTGTGATGATATGTATGAATTTTGGGTTGTGATATTGATTTGGGTTGTGGGTTGAGTTAGGGTGTAATGTTTATTATTTGGGTAAGGTGAAAGAATGATAAGTAAACAAATCGAGGGAAAGAGATTCTGTGTGCCTGACTTGATCCCACGGGTTAGCAGACGGGCCATCTGAGGCACGACGGGCATCGATCCGGGCATTGGAAATGGCTCAGCGCTTGAAAAGCTTCTGGCCAGATCTGAAGCCTGATCCGATGAGACGTCGGACCTCTACGCCTATAAGAGGAGCCCTTGGGAGGACAACTGTCCTTAAAAATCCCATGCTCTTGCTCCGATGCTTTGTCCCATGAGACGTCGGACCTCCCACGCCCATGGCAGGATAGGTTTCCCTGCAATATTCACTGGATCATTCTGACTCTCTGTACCACGGGCCGTCGGACCTCCCACGCCCGTGGGAGGCCAAATTTTCTGAAAATTTTCTAAGTGTAAATTTTTTTATGGTTTTGTATTTTTGGTTTTGGTTGCTAACGTTGGTTACCCACAGGTACTTAATGGCTCCAAAAACACTACTCCAACAAGGGGGACCCGGGAAAGCAAAGGATACTTCAGTCCAATCTCAACTAAAGGAATAATCTGATTCTGAAGTCGAGAAGAGTGACTCAGACAACATCCCCCTCGCCCAAAAAACCAGAAGAAAGCTGATAGTAGCTCCTTCCCAGTATGAAGAGGAATGAGAAAATGCAACTACAGAAAAAGAAGGATCATCTTCCGGCTTGATTGAGTCCATTGAGGAAAGCGATCATGCTCCTCCATCATCAAAAGAGGGGCAGAAAATAGTTACCCAGGTTTCTAGTGGCTTGGAAACTGGGACGGAGTCAGGATATGAGGATGGTTCAAGGTCTGAGCACAATTCCGCCAAAGAGGCTGAGGGTGATACTGATTCAGATATAGAGACCACCACTCCGAAAAGGGAGACTCCTTCACCCAATCCGTATATCCTTGGCGCTAAACTGGTACTTGCTCGGGAGAGAGCTAGATGGAATATTGAATGGTCAAAGAAGATATTTGATTATGGCCTTGAGGTAACAACAAGAGGAAATCTGAGGTGACCCATCGCTTAGTAATGGAGGATAGATCCATTCAAGCTTAAGCTTTTCCACAAGTTGGATGAATACTTGCGATACTACAAGTTGGGCTGGACTAGTAAGCCACTTCCAGATTTTTAGCCGACTCTCGTGATAGTGTTTTATGAAAACTATCAGTCCATCCAGGAAAGTTTATATAAAAAGGGCTAAAAGATTATAGGCTTTCCCGCTCTTGAGAGCGTACCGGTAAGAGGTATCCCGATCAACATCTCGGTCGAAATCCTAAACAGATTTCTCTTTGGGCCTAAGTTTGTGTTGACCACAGACACCTTTGACTATGACTATCGGTTTAAGAATAAGATGAAACAGACAAAGTGGTTGGCAAAGCACCTGATGATGACTGGGAAACCAAAGTGGCTCGACCAAGACAAGCCTCAAATCACTAAAGATTCACTATCTTTTGAGGCAAAATTCTGGTAGGCACTGGTGCGACTCCATCTCATGCTGACATGTGCTGATAATAAGCTGACTCTTAAACATACCATCCTAGTGGCCAGTCTGATATCTAAGTACAAGCTGAACTTTGGGAAAATCATCGCTGAAGAAATCTTGGACAGAGTCACCAAGATCAGTTCATCCTACCCATTACCCTGCCTCATAACTGAATTGTGTTAAGAAGCTAATATCCCAAAGTATGCAGGGATTGATCGTGTTGAATGAGCCACACAGACACATCATCCGGAGAGGTCCAAAGATGAGACTAGAGTACTGGGTCTAAGCGGTACGTCCGAACCACCAACTTTCACCGTAGAGGCACATGTACCGACTCTAGAGGTGACAACGTCCCCTACGGCTATGCCCACCCCACAAGGTAGCCAGTTCGAGCACACCACAACTGGTCCATCTTCTTCTACAACACCTTCAACGGGGGAATCTGACTCCATCTTTGCTTTTCATCTTGCAAATTTTGCCAACACTGTCCAAAGGACCATTGAGCTGAAAGGAAAAATGAAGACATTTGCTAAGCAGTTTCAGCCGATTGTTAATACATCAATTCAGAGGGCCATAGAACCTTTTATCAATGTGAATGGCCGGATTGACGCACTAGAAGATAGGGTGAATGAGAAGCTGAAAGAAATAGGAGCGGTAGAGCTTATAGAACTCAAAAGGTAGATAGCGGAGCTTACGACCTAAGTGGATCAGTTAAATAACCCCCCACCTTCTCAGGCTACGGCTCCAATAGTATTACCACTGATTACTTCGGACCTTACGCTTAAATTATAGGACTTTGTAGATCTTAAACTTTAGCCAGTTAAATCGATAAAGGAAGGAGAAGCTACGAAGGAACCAGAAAAAGGGGCTAACAAAGAGTCCTCGGAGCCTCAGAAAAAGAGGAAAAGAAAAGAGAAGAATGTCCAAAAAGATGCAGCTCCACTTAGCCCTAGATCTCAAAAGAAGAAGGAAGAGAGAGACGCAAAAAGGGCCAGGAAATAGTTAGAACGGGCATCAAAAGAGTCCCTGGCTATGCATCAAATCGAGGTTGACGATATTGGCATGGGTGGTTCAGCTAGTGGTGTTGCTGGCAGTGTGGATATACTATCTTTAGACACTATTGTAGGAGTGCGTAGAGAAGATACTGCTCGGGAAACTTATGTTATGGTTAAGGACTGTGGAGGCAGCCTCTGTCAGAGATACTACTGCGGGCACCGATCAGATGGGCCCGAATTCTACTACACTCGATGACTATGCTTAGGCACCACAGGTATGCCTAGTATCACTTGATTGTTATTTCTTTAGTGCATTGGGGACAATATAATGCTTTTTAGATGGGGTGGGGCAGTTGTGGCCATCTGGGATTTTTGTAGACTGTTTTGGCAAAGTCTGTGTAGCCAAAACACTCGCGTCGTGCTGCGATGTTAAATCAAGTGCTGTATGGGAGGCAACCAACGAGGGTATCTATCTGTTATCCGCGTCCTTGGGGTTTTCTTGTGTGTGTTCTTTCCCTAAGGACTTTTAATTTCTGTTGAACTGGCATGTTTAATATAGTATGTGTGTTTGTAGAAGTGAATTAGAAACTGAATGCAGCCATGGTTTGATTTTTGTAAAAAAATGGAGACCCCTCCAAAATTTTGTGCAGTAAGGTATTAGAACTGACCTTGATGGATCTGTAAATGACAGCATGTATAGAACTGAGATAAGTAGTTTAAGATAAAGCATGAACCGGTAGTTAGCTAATCTGTAGTCTAAACTTTGTGCCATGTGTGAAGTGAGCCACTTAATATCTGTTCTTGTTGTACTGTGTAATCTAGAACTTGCTTGGTTAGTCCTACTGTGGTTGTAGAATGGGTTAGCTAGGATATGATCATAGGCCATTTTTGAATTAGTCCACTTCAGCCAAATGACCTACCAAGTGAAAAGTAATCCCCTTGATCCCTGAATTTGAGCCTAAAGTTGAACCTTTTTGTTGATTAGCCTATCCACCTTCCCCGTTGCCTATAAATATCTGTTTTGGCCCTGGTCCCTCCTTGGACATTGTGCACCTCAACTCAGGCTAAAAGCCTAAGTTGAGGGTGGCTACTGTGGGGTTAAGTAGGAAGTGTTGGGTATGAAAAGAGTGGGTTAGTTAATAGAAAAAAAGAAACTTGGTGTGGTTTGTGTGCTAAAAAGAAAAAGAAAAGAAAAAGAAAAGAAAGAAAAATAATGAATGAAAAGAAAAGTGAAAAAAAATGCAATAGAAGCCACACCCAAAGCTTGATAAAAGTAAAAAGGTTTGAAAGAAAGGAGAATAAGGGAGGAAAACTGTAAGGCCTGAAAAATGGAGAAAATAAAGAAGTAATTGTAGTCTCAAGGAGGGCATAGTCACTATTTACCCAAATGTACCATTCCCATCCCTAAGCCTACATTACAAGCCTAACAAAGTCCTATAATGATCCTAACTGAACTATTTGAAAGCCAAAGCATAGAAAATAAGGGCAAGTCTATGGTATTGTACATCTGTAGCTTGAACTTCTTTGTGAGAGTGAGCGGATTCCCAATCCCTGTTTGTTCAATAAATATTCTGTGTGATTTGGGACTTATTTGCCGTGAGGGCACTAGAGTAGACTGTGATTACTAATTACTTGGTTTGAATATATGCTGTGTATGCTAGCTTACTTATGAATTTCGTGTTGTCACTCATGGATCCGTCTTGCATTGTTTTGATAACTTGATAAAATGCACTGGTTTGTGAAGCTGTTAAGGAGTGGGTGCTATTATGAGGTTTTAGAGGTTAATGAATCATGTTGCTGCTGTAGTTTCTGGTTTCCTTCTACTTAAGCATCGTTTTTAGTTTTGTTTTTGTTTGTTGCTTGAGGACAAGCAAACATTCTATATTGAGGTGTTGATGTGCCGGGATTTGACGACACTTTTGACGCTTAAAACTAAGGATTTTTGGGAGTTCTTACGTACATTTTGTTGGATTTAATGTCGTTTGTTACATGTACAGGGAAAATTATTTAAAAGATGAAAATGCCAAAGAGTTTGCAGTTTTTTGGGAAAAAGGCATGCCACCACGGGCATCACACCCACGACGGCCTATGGGATAAGTCATCTGAATGAGGCAGCAGGAGAAGCTAAGGTATTAGAGCCTGATTGGTTGCCACGATGTCCATGAAGGACACAATGGGATGTTACAGGGCCCGTCGATATTATCCAGAGAAAATCCAGGGAGCCAAGATAGGGCAACGGGCATCACGATGCTCGTGACAACTACGACGCCCCATTGATTTTTCCCATGGAAACAAGGCAGCGAGATTTGAAAGTAGCTAAGGGTAGCCGATGAGAGGGACATGACGGGAATTGCAACCACGATGTCCCATCACCTCAGCCCATGATATTGAGGCAGGGAATTGAGACCAATACTTAAAGAGGCCTGATGGGCACCCCCGATGCCCGTCGCATCCACGATAGCCCGTGGGGAATCCCGTCGGCAGCAGCTGCATCCAACTTTCCTAGATTAGTTAGGATTTGGTTTCTTTTGTCTATAAATACTTTCCCTTAGGTTTTATTTTCGGTTTTTATTTATTATTTTTGTGCAAGCATTACATTGTTACGTTTGTTTGACGTTATTACACATGTTCTTGAGATTAAAGAATGTTCTTTATTAATTGAAGTGTTCTTGAGACTTTCTTCAAGATTTTGGATTTCTTTACTTCTCATTGTAAGTATCTACTGATGATTGTTCCAACAACCATTAATTGTTTACTTATGAACATGAGTAGCTAACTCCACAACTAGGGTTGTGGGAACCATAAAGGATTAACGAAGTAGGCAAAGTACTTGGGTACTCTAGGGTGGTGTTTATGCATGTATTGTTCTTCTCTTTGTTTTGATTGCTTTTTAACGGTGGCCAATGTTAGATCTCGACTTATCCTTACTTGCCGGACCAAGGAGGTAACAGATGGGAAAATGGTTGTTTAATAATGGAGATTTGAGGCTATCAGCCCTCATCTAATAGCTTGACCTTGTCCGAGAATAGCTAATATCAGATCCAGGTTAAGGGTTAGTAAATCATACACCCACGGCCAGACCAAAGCCTGTGGTGAAATTCATCTATCAGCCGGACCAAGGATTTAGGTGAACCTAACTTACCGATTCTGCATGCTATGCTCCAATCTAGTTTACTAAGTACAAATGATTTACTAAGTTATGATCTCATGGAGAACACTACCCTAGTCGCTTCTCTTATTGATAACAACTGTTGAAACTAATAACTGTTACTTGTTACAAATCTAAGTCACTATTAATCTTGTTACTTATAAACCCCCCTTTCAAGGGAAATAAATGACTAACAGCGCAAGTAAACACTAATCAACCATAGTCCTACCATATTCCCTGTGGGATCGATCCCAACCTTCATTGGGTTCTATATTTGAATAGTGACCACTTATGCTTCTAAAAGGAGGGGTAATTTTGGCGTATCAATATCAAATATGACTTCTTGCCGAAGTACTGTGTTGAATGCAAAATGCAAGGGCAAACTCCTATTGAGTGCAAAATTTTACATCCAAAACTTTGCAAAAATGTGGCAACAACTGAGGCAAATGAAAAAGGAAACAAAGAAGATCAACAAAAGGAAGGAAAACAACTTCAAGGAGAGAAGATCAGGCAAGCAACTGCTAAGAGATTCCCCATAAGATTTTTAGCCAGTGGTAAAGTAGTAGAAGTCCCAAAGGTATGGAATGCAGTGAAAGACAATTGAATTAAGGAAAAGACAGGGAAAAATAATGTTAGAGGAAGCACATATATCCAAACAATCAACATGTTTGAGGCCTTAAACAAAGACTCAGAGTCACAAGAGAATATAGAAGATAGACAGTCAAAAGATCAAAGATCTAGCTAAGCATAACAGAGAACAAAGTAGATCAAGTCGTAACAAAGGCACAAAATTAGATGGAGAAGATGACAAACAACACAAACAAAGAAAATGAGAGTCTAGTAACACAAAGGCCAAAAATCCATCAATTAGCAAGAATAGCAACAAAGAGATGAGCTTCTGGAGAGACAGAGTTGAAAAAGAAGAAGGAGAATTCAATAAGAGAGAAATGTCTGAGGAAGAGGAAAATCATGCTCAAAACAGAGAGAATAACAACACATCAGAAGGGAAATACAAAAATATTAGAGACAAGGAAGATGTTAAGGATATCATAGCAGCAGATAAAGGAGAGAAAAAGGGCAACATGAAGGAAAATATGATACGCCCAAATACACCTCTTTTTAGAAGAATAAAGCGGTCGATGTTCACATATAGAACCCAACTAAGGTTTGCGTCGATCCCATATGGAATATGGTAGGACTAAGGTCAACTATGTTTATTCACACTCTTAGCCATTTATTTTCCTCGAATCGGGGTTTAAAGTAAAAGTAATATTCATAATTTAGATTCAAGCAAGTAACAAGGTATCAATTTCAAGTATTGTAATCAATGAGAGAAGCGACTAGGGTAGTTTTTCCCATGAGATCATAACGTCATAAGGCATTGTACTTAGTAATCTAGTTTGGTGCTATGTATGCATGATCGGTATGTTAGGTTCTCCAAAGCGTATGGTTGCCAAAATAGAAGAATATCACCATGCAACTTTGTCAATCTATGGGTATTTGCTTGTCTAACCCTTACCAGTGATCCCAAATTAGCTTTCCCTGGGTAAGTTCAAGCTAATTAGATGAGGGTTGGTAGCCTCAAATTTTTGTTGTGTAATCCCCTTTACCATTGGTTACCTATTTGGTCAAGCAAGTAGGAATAAGGCGAGTTCTATCGTTTGCAACCGTTGAAAAGCAATCAAAATGAGAGGAAGAACAATACATGCATGAACATCATCCTCGGATCACCAAGTACGTTGCCTACTTTGTTAATCCTTCATGGTTCCCACAACCCTAGTTGTGGATTTAGCTACTCATAGTAATAATAAAATAATCAAATTTAGATAAAGAGATCATGATGATAACTTAAAATAACAAGTAAAGAAAACCAGAGTCTGGAATTCTCAAGAACACTTCAATAAATCAAGAACAATAATCAAATTCTCAAAAACTGTGTTATGATGTCTCAATTATGCGTAAAGTATGTGTAACAATAAGTAACAATTGCGTAACTGCAAAATAAAACCTAAGGGAATGTATTTATAGATAAAATAAACCAAATTCTATCAGAACTAGGTGAGCTGGAACACGCAAGTTTCAACGAGCAAGCCCCACGGGCCATCGTGGATGCCACATGCATTGTGGATGCCCGTCCGGCCTTCTATCACGTTTGCTCAAAGTCATCTGCCTCATTCCCATGGGCTAGGCTGACGGGCCATCGTGGTTGCCATGGGCATCATGGACAACTCATCGGCCAAATTATCTGAGTTCCCTGTGGCTCTGTCCAATCCCGATGGGCGTGTGTGACCTCCCATCGTGGCTCTCATAGGCTTCATGACATGACATTAGTCCTTGCTTCTAGCCTTTAGCTCCACTGATTCATTTCAAAAGGGAACTAAAGAGGGTACCATTGAGTATCCTAGTCTGTGGGGTTTTCTTGCTGTGTTCTTTCCCCAAGGACCTTTATTTCTATTGAACCAACATGTTTAGATAGGTTAAGTGTAGTGAAAGAAGAATAGGAACTTAGCGCAGTCTATGGCTTGATTTTGACTAAAAAATAGAGACCCCTCCAATTTTTGTGTGACATGATTAGCTATTTTTGATAGACTGACTGCTATGGATATGTGCATCACATTATGATTATCGATATGATGAATATCTTAAGCTGGGGCATGAACATGATAGTTAGCAAATTGATTGTATGACTCTGCGCCATGTATGTGTGAGGTGTTTTGCATCGCTCTTGTTGTGTATGTCAATCTAGAACTTGCCTGGTTATTCTTGCCTAGGCTGTAGGATATTTGGCTAGGAAAGGATTATAGGCCATTTTTGAAATAGTCCACTTAGCCTAAATGACCGTTCGAATGAATTTAATATCCCTTAATCCCTGATTTAGGCCAAAATTGACCCTTTTCATTATTTAGCCTATTCACCTTTTCTGTTTTCTATGAACCTTCAGTTTGACCCTGGTCCCTCCTTGGAAATTGTGCACCTCAACTCAGGCAAATCGCCTAAGTTGAGGGTGGCTACTGTGAAGGTAAATGAGAAGTATGGGTTATGAAAAGAAAAAATTAGTGATAAAAAAGGGAAAAATAACGAGTGTAGCGTACGTGTTAGAAAAAGAAAATAAGAAAAAGATAAAAGAAAGAAAATAAGAAAATATGAAAAAAAGAGTTGAGTTTGATACAAAAGCCGCACCCGTCGTGTAATGCCCCAAACTTAAGATACGCGTGCAACTCGTAAACGTGAAGAAATTATTATGAACCAAGAGGATAAGGTTATGAATGGATAATTATACAAAGGGACACTTATATTAATCCATTTTAAGTGTTAGACCAAGGTTAGAGACCAAAGGGAGTCTTGAAACAAAATTTCAAATTGAAGGATTCACTATGGTGAACTATTTCAAGCAAGCTCATGCAAGGTCGTACTTGTAATGGGTATATCTCCAAATATAAAAGGATTTAGAGGTCCTATGAAGTTCCAAATTAAAGGTATCTGAGTCTGTTTGCAACGCAACAAACCGCTCATCCATACAAGTTTGGAGTAAAAAGTTATGTATATTTTACTACAGACATGCGCACTGCCCAATCACTGCGGGAAATGTAGCAGCCTTGGGTAAGTCGGCCAAAAGTTGTGTTTTTATATTGAAAAGTTGGGATTTCGTTTCCCATATCTGTCAGAACATAGAGGACCAATTTACTACTAGTTTTATTCAGTTATTCTTTATCTCAATCTCTACCTAGCCTAAGGTAAGTGAATTCCTTCAAGAATCAAGTGTATTTTTCATCGTAGGTCACAAAAACATACTTAGTCAAGTGTTTTCTTGAAGGAAAAAGTGTTGTTCTTGAAGATAAAAAGGGTGAAGGGATTGTATCTTATTGATAAAGTTATGGATGCTCCTATATCCCTATAAATATGACTCTAAGAGTTATTTTAAGTATAGTTTACGGGTAGGACTCACGGGACGGTGATAGGAAGCCATGAGTCCGTGTTTTGCCCATTGTAGTTGATATTATTTGTGAGTTGTGGGTATGTAGTTATTGATGAAATGAGTTGTGTATTGTTGTGTATTAAGGCAGCAAGCTTGCTGAGATAAGGAGGGACGCTAGGTATAGCAAACACAATTTTTATGACTCTTGCAAGCTTGTCGCTCGTAAAGTGTTTGATAAAATGCCTAAATGGATTGAGGATATTGTTTATATGTTATTAGTCTTCCTATTACTATATTAAATGTTATAATTCTCCCTCAACTTAACCTATGAGCTTAAATGGGCATTTAAACGCTACTAGATAAAGAACTCCCGAGGTGGTGTTTGGAAGCCGAGGAGTGAAGTTTATGACCTTGTTTGGGATATGGAATGGGCTGTATATTGTAAGGAAAGGATGGAGGGATTAATTGACTTCATAGGTCGTCATAGTTCAGTTGATAAGGGGAAAGAGAAAGAGGTGTGGTGATACACCATTTATTTATCTTATTTGCTAAGCTTGTCGCTTGTAAGTTATTATCATTTTTCCGACCTCGCCATATTTCTTGGTTAGTCGCTTATACTATTGCATATGTTGTTATGTCATAGATAAGGAGTGTTTTAAGTGAACCAATGACACGACATAAGGGAGAGATAGTTTTGAAGTAAGGTATGTAAAGCTAAAACCTCTTTCGCCATCAAGGCATGACCTAGAGTCACATGTTCCTCCTATAAAGATCGTCATAGATTATATGCTACTTGAAAGCAAAGCTTATTAATATTATAGGTCTCTCTCATGTGGAGTTTTAAACCTATAGAGTTATAGTACTCATTTCTAGTCAAAAAAGTCATATATTTCACACGATCGTACATGTCTTCAGTTGAAACTCCTAGAAATTATCGAGCATATATGTCACAAAACATAGAGGAAGTAATTGTCCACAAATAGCCATAAGTATAGAGATCACATATATATATGATTTTTTATCTAAAAGGAAGTAATCGATATTTATATAATGAGTTATATGATTCATAAGTTGCTTACTATGAGCCTTTACAAGCAAGATGAGATTATAGCCTACTCTGCAGCGTCGGGTGGGTATATTTAGGGCCACTACGTGCGACGCTATTCTATGCACATAATTTAGATAAAGTCAGTAGGAACTTACCGTCGTGGATTCCCCTGACTACACAGGCCTGCGGGCAGACCTTACAGGAGCACAGGAGGGCATACCTTGACAGACCACATTATCCAGAATATTAGATTTCACATATTGTTGTGATAGTTGGCTACAGATGCCAAACAGGTGTCACTGATCGCCAACAATAGGCTATCATGTGACTTCCTGACAGTCAGTATTACACAAAGAATAGATAAGCTATATAAAAGGGTAAAGATGTCACCTAGGCAAATTCTAAGAATTTTGAATATATGTAAATAAGTAATGCATAGGACGTTATATAAGGACCCCTTATATTGGTTGTAGTATCAGTTTCATATTATATTCCCTGTATGTGTATGCACAGATTTTCCTATTTTTGATATTCAATTCAGTGAGAATTCTTACATGTCTACTTGTTATTTAGTCTGCTTTACATACCAGTACATATTTTATATGTACTGACGTCCCTTTATTTTTAGGCGCTGCATTTTTATGAATGCAGGCTCAGGTACTCAGGCTAGCAGACATCCACAGTCGACTAGTGCCTTCCAGCTGATCAGTTGGTAAGCTCCACCTCTCTCTGGAGCTATCGGATGCCAAGGTCACATGTTTTAGATTCATGTACATATCATATATTGGGTATGTCGGGGCCCTATCCTGACTAGTTATCAGAGTTTCAGTTGCAGACTCTTTAGAGGCTTCTTAGACATAGTTTTGTTTCATTATACAACTAGTCTAGTGGGTCCTTCAGTCATCTATGTTTCAGTATATGTAAACACATGTTGATATCCGTATTGTTGCCTGTTAGCTTACAATGTTAGAATGAGTTTAGTATATATGTTTAGCAGGTGCTCGTATAACTCCTTGATGTCTGCCCTTCCTAGCTAGAGGCGTGACATGTTGCTTGATGAAAAAGAATAGAAAGGGAGAATAAGAGGGGAAAAGACTTGGTCTAAAAGTGGAAGAAAAATAGCTTAGTGTCAAGGATGACATAGTCACTATTTCCGAAATATACCATACCCATCCCCGAGCCTATATTGCAGGCCGAGTAAAGTCCTATTGTGATCCTAGTGCAACTGTTCAAAAACTGAGGTATAGAAAATAAGGGCAAGCCTATGGTATTGTACATCCATTGCTTGAACTTTCTTGTGAGAGTGAGTGTTCTATTTCAGTCCTAGATTTTAAATGAATTATTGTCTGATTGAGACTTCTTTGTGGTGAGGGCACTAGAGTAACATTGATTGTTGACTATTAGGGTAAGTGTCTTCTATGTATGCTAGATTATCTATTGATATCGTGATGTCATCCATGGACATCTTGTGTTATCTTGATAAATGGTACACGTGCACTTGTTTTATACTGAGAAGGAGTGGGGGTATTTGTTATGAGATGAATTGCTTGAACCATGTGACTGCCATAGTTCGTAGTTTTATTTTACTGAAGCATCGTTATAGGATAGTTTTGTTTTGTCGCTTGAGGACAATCAACATTTTTAAGTTAAGGATGTTGATGTGATAGGGTTTTGTGGCACTTTTGACGCTTAAAACTTGGAATTATAGTATGTTCTTTAGCGATTATTAGTAGATTTGATATGTTTGTAAGTTTGTTTGCAGGAAAAATAGGGTTTGGAGGTTAAGTTCAGAAAAAGACTGCAAAAAGGGTCGAAACTGACATCCATGACTTAACTCTACGAGTCATGAAAGCATTCATGAGTCGTGGAAGTCAGTCATGGAAATAATACTACAAAGGTGCCTGAAGCCCTGAGATCCACGATAAGGTTCCACGAGCTGTGGACCTTTCCACGAGCCGTGGTTCCTATTCGTGGAACCTAATAAGAGAATGCGTAAAAAGCCTAAGATCCATGAGGCCAGTCCATGAGCTGTGGATCAATCCATGAGCTGTGGAATAACTTTGTGAAATTGAACTTGCAAGTAAACAAGAGACCTGATTTCCACGAGAAGCTTCCATGAGCGGTACAAGGTTCCACGAACCATGTATTATGTCCATGGAAGTCGCCGAACCCAATTCTCCTAGTTTATTTAGGATAGTATTTATAATGTCTATAAATACCTTTCTTAGGTTTTCTTCTACGTGTTATGCTCTATTATTTTGTTGTAAACAACTTCGAAAATACTTGGTATTATATTGTTCTTGATTTTGAGAGATTTATACATCCATTGGCTCTTGACTCTTGATTCTTCTTTAATTATTACAGATTCCCGAATTTCTTTACATCATCTCATAAGTATATGATTATGAATTCTTCAACAACTTCTAATTGTTTGCTTATGCACATGAGTAGCTAAATGCACAACTAGGGTTGTGGGAACCATTACGGATTAACAAAGTAGGCAAAGTACGTAGCAATTCTAAGAATGTGTTTATGCATGTATTGTTCTTCCCTTCACTCTGATTGCTTTTTAATGGTGCGCAACATTAAAACTTGCCTTATTCTTACTTGCCAGACCAAGTGAGTAACAACTGGGAAAAGGGATGATCCAACGGAGATTTGAGGCTACCAACCCTCATCTAATAGCTTGACCTTGTCAAGAAATAGATAATTTGGGATCAAAGGTAAGGGATAGTAAAGCACACACCCGTAGATGGACCAAGTTGCATGGTGAAATTCATCTATCTAGGGGACCAACCATTTAGGTTAACCTCACTTACCGATCTTGCATGCCAAGCACCAAAATAAATATCTAGTACAACGCCTACTGTGTTATGAACTCATGGGAAACACACTCCTAGTCCATTCTCTCTCTAAATTACAACAATATTAATACTGATGTTACTTGTTACCTGATACTTTACAAACATTACTTTTTACTTAAAATCCCCCATTAGAGAAATAAGAGGGCTAAGAGCGCAAATACACACACTTGACCGAGGTCCTACCAGATTCTCTGTGGGATCAACCCTAACCATGGTTAGGTTCTATATTTGACTAATGACTGCTTTATACTTCCTTTTGAAGATGTAATTTAGGCGTATCAATACTCACACAAAACCTCCATTACTCTCTCCCAAAATCCTCCAAAACCTCCAAACTTTCCCAAAAATATCTTCTTCCCTCTCACCCTAACTCTAGCACAACCACTTCACTGCCATCCGCTGTTATTTTTTTTTTGAGCAAAAAGGTTGGGTCACCATTGTTGGGCACTAAAAGCTCAAAGTTTTGCTTTTTCCTTCCTTATCTTCACTTGTGGTAAGTTCCCATGTTAAATCCATCTTTTAAGTAGATTGGGAACACTTATTATGAAGTATGCTAGTTTAATCCTCCATGTTAATTTTGGGTGAGATCTAAATTTTGGGACCCTAATTTTGGGGCATATTGTTGATTTTTCTTGAGAAAAACATGGTAGATCTTGATTTTATGTTGATGCATGTAACTTGTGTTAAATTTTAGCCCTAAATTTTGTGTTTTTAGGTGAAGTCTGAGTAACCCACTTGAGTAGATGTATGGTTTGGTCCTATGATATATTGGGTGACATCATTCTTAAGGGCAAATTATCGTCTTTGCAAGGTTTTTGTTGGATAATGTTGTTTGGGCTAAAATTGTTGTTACCACTGCACCCGTGTGTTATTTTTGAATATAATTGTTTGGTGAGCGCTTTGGTTGAGGTGAGTGAATTATTGTGCAATTGAATGTGCCTATGTATTTTTCATGAATGCTTGATATTCCCAATGATAGATGGGGTAATATCCTTCTTAAAGAAAATCATTAAGCAAATCTTTGAGTTTTGATTGTGTTAGAAGTTTTTCGGGGAAGTTTGAGTACCCCGATAACTTGGTTGTGGTCAATTCATGCTTAGGCCCTGATAAAAAATGGTGTTTGTAGCCTTGTTTCTCATGCATTCCACATGTATTGCTCTGCGAGTCACATATGTAACACACATGAAAACAAGAAATTGAAAAGTTCCAATTGTTCTCTTGTGCGTTTTGCATGCGATATGCAGATCCCTAAGTGTGAAATGCACAAGGCATCGCATATTGACTTAATGTTTGCAATTCACTATTTTAAAGGGCAAAGGCATGTGCGACACGCATAATGGTTGAGGCGAAATGCACAAGCCTACACACCCTGCTACTATATTTCCTCAGGTTTCTGTTAGCAAGTGTGAAGCGCACAATTCCATGTGATGTTTGCATGTGACTCGCACATGCCAACAATCACCTGATGTATTTTTTCTTCTCCTATGCATTCCATTTATTTTTTCTTAGTAGTTTCTTTTTCTTTTGTACATAGCAGTTCATGCATGTTTCCTTATGCTAACAACTATTTGTAGGAGTATCACTTCTTGTAGGCGCAGTTCAAAACAACATGCAGATAATTAAACTTGAACATCAGAACATCCAGCTATCTTTGTGCGAATTTAGGGACCATCTGAGTCATAAATTCGGTTTGGCCTTGAGGGAATGGAGGCCTACTATCTTAAATTTTATGATAAACAATCCTTCTTGGAAGAAGCGCGGTTTGATGTAGACTCCTTCAAAGATGATTTCCCGAATATAGCTATGCAATTCGAAATAAGGGACTGGACGTAATTGGCTAACACTCCCAGACCTTATTTCCCTGAATTGGTATGGCAGTTTTATGCTACTTACCAATCTAGTCAAGACATCCTAAAGCACAAAGGTCCAACAAGCAAGTTACCATGCCTACCATCAATTTTAGTGAGGGGCAAAGAGGTTGACATTACTCTTGAAGCCACTAACTCTATAGAATAGGATGATGAACCAAGACCAGCATCAGGGTATGCTCGACGCGTAGTTATAAAGGATGACCAATATGCTTGGGTGGCTAGTGTCATTGACGAAGGGGATCTTTTTTGGGCAGTCTCAAATGGATACATCTCTTGTCAGGATCTTAAATTTGAGGCTCTGAAGTGGTTGGAATTTGTCTGCACGAGGCTCATTCCAACTCACCACACAACACAGGTGACTATAGAGGTGGCCATTCTCATTGAATACATCATGTCTAGCTATAAAATCAACAAAGGGGAAATCATTCCAGAACAATTCAAGAGATGAGCTAGACATGTTTCCACTTCCATGGCCTTTCCTGTTGTCATATGTAAATTTTGTTTACGGGCACACTCTATTCTGGCCATTGGACAAAATTTGCCAAGTGAAGGGCATGGTTTATTTGGACACAAAGCGGGACAAAGATGCACCACATATTTAGAAGAGATGTCTTCCTCAAAATCCAAATGCACCGACAGGTATAGAGCACACCAAAAATATTGCCAACAACAAGGTTCTCCAAGCCACTCTAGTTCTAGGTTGTTTACTCTAACTTTCTCACCTTTCTCGCCACAATGAGGATTGGTTGCATAATAAGGCTAAGGACATTCAAGGCATAATTTAGTCTGCGATTAAGTGAGCTTTAAAATTGGTATGGACCAAATTGCATAAACTGTGCGCCAGGGTTGACATAGTGGAGCAGGATGTTGGTGCACTCCAAAAAGAAGTACCTCAGTCCACACCAAAAATCCCACACTTGGACCTCAACTTACCAGCTCCTAACTCCACATCACCTCAAAGAACTAGGAGTCTGCCAGATGATTGGTGGGTGGATGAGCCACCACAGACTATTTAGGCCCCATCTGACATCCAATAAGTAAGCCCACCAAATGAAAATGCTATGATGGCACATGAACCACCCATGCAATTGAACCCCATGTATCATATGGCCACCAGATATGCTTGGACTAGACCTAGCTGGGCAGCCCACCACCTTTATATCATGAGCTGATGACACTCCCAGACAGGAGGGAAATTGTAGAGCCTTCTGCCCCCCTTATGGTTCAGGGGGACCCATCGATTCCTTTAGTGGATAGATTTCAGATAGACCTAGAGCATGCATATATCCCTCCACCATCACCACCTAGGCCCCCAAGGACCCACTACTGAATTTATTCACAAAGATGCCATCGTCAGTGTTAGATCCACTAGGGAGTTCTTGCACTTCATCACTTTGTATAGATTTTTCGCATTGGAGGAAATGCTTTGTTTAAGTTTGGGGGTGTAATTAATATTTAATACACTATGAGGCATGTTTAAATATTAATTTATGGCTTTTGTGCTCTTAATTGTGCCCTTGTCGGGCTTGATTTATCATATTGATGTTTTGAATATGAATGCCAGGTTGGTCCTACATGATCTATTATTTCACTACCCATGCCTTGAAAATGTGCTTAGTGCCTACACCGAGGCTTGGTTTCAAATGATCCATGAGCGCTTTAATCTTGATCGCCTTGTTAATAGTAGAGTAGTGAATAAACTCCAAGGGTTTTCTTCATACCATGGTTCTTTCCAAGGAGAAAATTATTTTCTTTTGTTTTCTTTTGTTTATTTTTGTGTCAAACCGGGTTTGGTATTTCCCTATGATAGATTGAGAGGCAACCTTCTTAAGGGAAAATGCCAACGTTTAGTTTAAATTGAGTTCGTGTGTTGCTTGTCTCAAAATGGACCCATCGAAAAAAAATCTTGGCAAGAAGTTTTTACCAAACTGAAGGAAAAAGAGAAAATAATTTTGCTAAAGCATTCTCTTATCATGACTTGCACATTCTCTGGTTGGCTTGATCAATTCACAAATGAGTGTGTAAAAGAACTCATAATAGCTTGTCAAAAGTCATTTGTCCCAATTGATTTTGAGACTAATTGTGAAATTCTTGTGTTGTGATACCTTGTGTGGTAAGGTTGTACTTTGTTCTTGTGTATATGTGTTGTCTAGAACTTCCCCCGAATGTGATTCAAGGAAAAATCCTAGACGTAACTGAGTTTGGAAAATGACCTTAGACCCTTTTTGAATATCACCCAAATTGACTTCCCTTTACCTTTATCCTAGTAAGCCCCTTTGAGCTTGTGACCTTTCTTTGTCACCTTGTTAGATACCTTGACCCTTTTTGGAACCTCAATTTTGCACCCATCCTCCCTAATGGCTCCAAAGTGAAATGTAAGCTAAAAGCCTAAGTTTGCGGGGAATTTGAAATGATAACATAAGCAAAAGCCTAAGTTTGGGGGTGTATGTACTAATGTGGAGAAAAAAGGGATGCATTTCAATGCAAGGTAGCACTATATAACTAAAATGAAAATTGCCTCCAAATGTCCAATGAAATGAGAAAATTGAAAAGAAAATAAGGAATTGGTGCTACCAAGTGAAGGTGATAAAAGGATGTCAAAAGATCAAGTTGAAGGGAAACTTTGGGTTGTGAGGGAGAGAAATAAGGTGAAGTTATAGTTCAAAAAGTTGAGCTATATTTTGAATGATCACAAAGAGCGTTAGGAAGGTTTAGTCATTTGAGCCAAATGCAATCCTCACCTTAACCCTAGACAACATCATAACTTGTAAGTCCTTAGTGATTTCGAGCTTAGTAACTCTACATTAGTGGCGAATTACATAAAGGGTACGCCTATGGTTCAATGCGTGTGCACTCGAACTTCTCTGTGAGAGTGAGAGTCTCCTTGGTTCTCTTATAATACCCTTTTAATATTAATTGCATGATGGTGATTCAGATTCTCTCTTGTGGTGAGTGGCATCACACACTTAAAATGAATGATAAAGTCTTTATTTCAATTAAGAGGAATGAATGAGACAAGTTGTGGCGAATCTCAAGGCAAACCTTTAAGGTCAATGCCAATGACTCGAGAAGCTTGAATATCTTGTTTTGAATGACAAATTCCCTTGCTTTTGAATGAGAAATGAAGTCCTTTTGATAAACATTTTGAAATGAGCACTTGCCTTGAGAATATGGTGATACCAATTAACATGGGGATTATAGTTGAGTCTTTTTGTTTGAGTCTTTTGTTTGTTATTTTCTTAGTCTTTAGAGTTTAGACTAATCTTGTGTGCACCCTTTTTTTTTAGAATCTAATTCATTCCTTATGTTATGAGTATCTTGCTTGAGGACAAGCAATAGTTCAAGTTTGGAGGTTTGATAAGTTGGTAATCTACCAACTTATTAAGCCTTTATTCATGAATTATTACCATGTTTTGATAAGATTTAGAGGTACTTATTACCTTTATTAATGAAAATGCAGGTATTCTTGGTCTAGAGAAGAAAACAAAGGAATTGAACCCAAAGAGCTCAAAAAGAATTTGAACTATAAATATGATTGAAAAAGAGAAAAAAATTGTTGAGGGGTGCGAGCCGCACAACGCGGCATACGAAATGCACCTCCCATCGCACCTTGTCACACATGCAATTGACATCAGTGGTTAGAAAATAAGCAATGTGTGAGGCACAGAAGTCAAGGTGCGATTACCTCCAAATCACGGAGGCAGTGTGTGAGGCGCCGGTATGTGGGCACTTTTGGTTATTTGAACATTGACTCACCTTAGTGATTACTATTCAATAAATTTTTAGCGAATCATCAAGCCATTCTCCGTGAATACGACCCTGACATCCATTGGGTATATTTATTATTTTGTACGCTGATCGTTACTACCTCACATGGGAGAGTGTTTTTGAACGTCATCAGAGGCCACTTGGGAGACTGAGGAAGACATGGGGGACAAATATCCTCTCTTGTTCACTAATTTAGGTAACCTTCATTTCCCCCTATTTTTATCCTTATTGTCATTTGGGATGAACGATTGTTTAATTTGTATCTAATGTAATGATATGTTTCATCATTATGCTGAAATAAGGCATAAGTACCCGACTAGAAAGTCCCTAAGGTGAGATTTAAAAATCTCAGGCTAGAGTGACCATAGATAAAATTATAGAGTACTGTACCTTAGAGGTTATTCGTATTTCGTGTGATATTGTGTGGTAGTGTGGTATCTATTTTAAGGTATCCAACTATCGTATGGTTCCGTAGGAAGTTTCGGGATAAGAATCAAAGTCATAGAACTCTAGATATGATAGTTGTCGCATCGAAAATAATTCAAGGTGTCTATATAATAATGTGTTATGAAATAAGAATCTGGGAGCATGATACAAGTTTTCTAGAAATTTACTTTCACCGCGATGAGAGGATGCTTCATCATGATGGTCCGTCGCGATGAACGATCCTCATTACCATGACCTATCATGACAAAGAAAGCATCCATTGCGACGAGGAAACGGGACATCATACTTGGACAACCTGCAATTTTCTTAGTTATTTTCCTCATTATTCTATTTCATTCTAGAGCTCAAAGAAGTGGGTTTTCCAAGAAAACTAGGCAATCTTCATCGTTTGAGGTAAGTAATCCGTAGAACTCTTCATTGATTGATTATTAATCTTTCTTAGACCTTGTGGGGAGGGTTTTGGTGGAATTCTTGCATTTAAGCCCTAGAAGTATGAATTTGAAGAAGAACCCTATGAGTAGGCATTAAATCACCTAGAATTGATTCTAGGATGTTAATTTGATCTCCTAGCATGAAACTAATTATATTTAACTTGATTAAAGTTAGTAGGAAATCTTGGGTTTCATAAAGGCGAGACCTTTAGCATAAAAATGGCTAAAAGGGCATGAACTCGATATAAAACCTTTGGTTATTGATTCTATAAATGTAATGGGTCAAATGTCACGACTCGATTTCTCAGTCATGATGGCACCTACCACCCCCTAGTAGGCAAACCAATCCCCGTAGCCTAAAATGATTAGTAATGGGCTACTTTCTAACAGTTTAAGCGGAAGATTCGGTACATAAGCGGAAGCAAGGGCATAATGAGAAGAAAAAAGATACAAGAGAGATATAAACAAGCTAAATCTAAACCAACCTAAAACCTGGTATCAAAGCGTATAATTGCTGAACTACATCAGGAGTACAAAGGTCCAAAAGTCATATATACACAATGTCTCCGAAACTATAAGAGTACAAAATACACCAAGGATAACTGAAGTCAAGCTCTGAACGCCAAGAGCTCACCCTCACCCTGGATGATCCAAAATCAACACCCCGCACGAGTCTTCGACGCTCTATCGCTGATGGCCCATACTAGGTCCATGGATGTCCCGTACCCCATACTAAAACTCAGAATCAAAACGTGTCCTCCAGAATTGAGTATGGGTTTAAGCCAGTGGCTAAGTCTCAAATATGCATGCCTAGACCCTGTCTAGGACTAAAACAGTGAAAAAGATTTCTCAAAAACCCTTCCAAGGGTGCCCGGGCACAACCGGGTCTAAAACAGTAGTAAAAAAATCTCATATGCTCGACCTGGCCGAGCTTGATATCATTTTAAATCAGTATGAAAACTCAGCTAGCACTCCGACCCGGTCGAGTCTAGCAATAGTGGTAAATCATGATAAAACCATATTTTAAACCTTCTTTTACCCCAAGAAGATCCACGTATCAAGTCAAATCATTTCTAAATCCAATTTTATCAAAAATGGGCCCCCAGGGCCATTCAAGGTTTAGAAAATTACTTTCCGTAGGCCCGAAGCCAAAAATCGTAATAAAACATGGAAAACCTATTTATATGCATGGAAATGATATGATCAACCCAAATAGCTGCCCGGCAACTCACAATCAACCTAACTTTCCTGCATAGTCTCCAAATCTACTCAGCGAGCATAACCAGTCTAGAAGAATATTTTTATGTCCGGGACTCGCGAACATTCCCAATAATCCCACCTTCTATGTTCCAGAGTCAACAAGACCTCACGGGGTCACAAGGGTAATAAATATATCAACTAATAGGAATACTACACACAACGGAGGAAAAAAATAGGACGAATCATGGAAAAGCGGTCAAGGTATGTGGTACCAGCCTAGTAACCCAACCCAAGGATGCCAACTAGTACAATTTTACCAGATATATGCGAAGTCTAGGGAATTAAGTCGTAACCTACCTGTCATCCGATGACAAGCTGTGGGAACGATGATATCCAAGGCTGAGCTACACCGAGAATCTCCAAATGAGAATCAAACTATCCAATTCATTAATAAAATATTAAGACGAGTCTAACGATACCCATATTGCTACAATTGTAGCAGGATCAATATCAGGGTCAAAAGCGGGTTCGCGAGGCCCGCAACTCGAAACGAAAAATGAAAAGAACCACGATGAAGCCAAATATGCCAAGAAGGCATGCTCCAAATTTGAGCACAATTGGACAAGGGAAGGGCACCAAAACAGCCCGCCCAAATTGGGGATTAAAGAATGGAAATTTCAAAAATAAAACAGAAATTGGGCAAGAATTACTTACCAAAATGACGGAAAATCAGCCCAGGACAGATAAAACTTCACACCCACGAACATACACAAGCTTAGGGGGCAGAATCTATCACAAAATCTAAGCTTTGGATGAGCATCAATGGAGGAATTAAGAGAAAAACCGAAGAAGACAAGTTGGAAAAGATGACTTACCAAAAAGGCGAAGAACTACGGATAATCGACGAACAAATAATTCCCCAAGGTTTAGAACTAAATTGGAGCAATATGGTGGAGAGAATTTTGAGTTTTAGAGTGAGAAAAGTGAGGAGAAGGGCTGGAAAAAACTAAATGACAGTAATAAATAGTTGTTGTCTGCAACTGATTTTCTGCACTTTTTAGAAAACTCGACGGGGCATTCCGGACACAATCGGAAACCGATATTCAAAAACCAATAGTGATAATAGAGTTAAAACGACGTTCCGGACTCAACATAATCGACGAAACTTCCATACGAGGTCTTTTCAGTGAAATGTTGACCCAAGTCAACACTAACGAAAAGGAACTCAAAGGCTCAAAATGAATCTGACTTACCCAGAACTCGAACCAACCATCTTCCTAGCCCAAACTCAACATTCCAGAGTTGATGGAATCGTCGGATTTCAAATCCGACACTGCGATCATCAAATGTCACCCGAAGTTACACTTTCAACTCCAAATGGCCTGAAAACTGAGAAAACCACACAAAACTCCAACCGAAAGTTCTCAGGCTTCAACTAAAGGTCCAACTAGACCAAACTCATCGCTCCGGAGCTAACAGAACTGTCAAAATTCAATTTCGAGCACGTTAGCTAAGGATGTTGATCAAAGTCAATGATATTCTAAGTTTAAGCTCTAAAACAAGCAAACGGCCAAAATGACCAAACGAACGACCAGGGCACCGAACTACCGGTCCTAGCAAGCCATAAATGACTTGGGGCTGCTACAAGAAGGCTCTAATAGTACAATGAATGCATAAATGCAAAGATGACCGAGAGGGTCATCACAACATCCACTACTAAAAGACTTTCATCCTCGAAAGTCAAGAAGAAGGGAGTACCTAAAGGCTCGAACAACTACGGATACTGAGCACGCAACTCACTCTTGGTCTCCCAGGTAGCTTCCTCGACCAGACGATGCCTCCACTGCACTTTCCCAACATGAATCTCCCTAGATCTCGACCTCCAGATATCTCTGTCCAGAATAGCTATTGGCTCCTCAACAAATGATAAAGTGTCATCCAACAGAACTGAATCCCAATGCAACACATGAAACTCATCAGGCACATACCGACGCAACATCAAAACATGGAAAACTAGGTGAAAAGCAGAAAACATCAAAGGCAAGGCTAACATGTAGGCAATACTACCAACCCTTTGTAGAATCTCAAACGGCCCAATAAACCTGGGGCTAAGCTTGCCTCGCCAACCAAATCTCATCAAGCCCTTCACGGGCGATACTCGAAAGAAAACCAAGTCACCAACACTGAACTCCAAGGCACGAAGTCTAAGATCAGTGTAGCTCTTTTTCCTACTCTGGGCTGCTCTGAGTCTATCTTGAATCAAATAGACTCGGTCTAAGAAATCTCTAAAAAAATCTGTACCCTGCGTTCTGGACTCTAAACAATAAAACCAACTAATCAGCGATCTACAATTCCTACCATAAAAGGCCTCGAAAGGTGCCATGCTGATGCTCAAATGAAAGCTATTATTATAAGTAAACTCGGCCAAAGGCATAAACAGATCCCATGAACCTCCAAAGTCGAGAACACAGGCCCGAAGCATGTTCTCCAGGACCTGAATAGTCCTCTCAGACTGACCATCTGTCTGAGGTTGGTAAGAAGTACTAAGCTAAACCTCTGTACCTAAATCCCTCTGTATAGCTCTGCAAAACTCAGATGTGAACTGAGTGTCACGGTCTGAAATGATAGAAGCTGGGACCCCGTGCAACCGAACAACCTCACGAATGTAAATCTGAGCTAACTTCTCAGCACTGTAGAAAGTCTAAATCGGCAAGAAGTGGGCCGACTTAGTCAACCAATCCACAATCACCTAAATGGAATCAAAACCCCGAGAAGTATGAGACAAACTAACCACGAAATCTATAGTAATCCCTTCCCACTTCCACTCAGGAATGAGAAGTCGCTGCATCAAACCATCTGGTCTCATGTGCTCAAACTTAACCTGCTGATAATTCAAGCACCGAGATATGAACTTCGCTACGTCTCAGTTCATACCACTCCACTAGTAAAGATTCCTCAAATCCCTATACATCTTCACCGCACCTGGATGAATATAGTATCTAGAACAATATGCCTCATGGAGTATCAACTGAAATGAATCACCAACTCTCGGAACACAAAGTCGACCCTCAAACCTCAGAATCCTATAAAAACCCAAGGTAGCCCGGCTGGCCTCTCCCCAAACCACCTGATTACAAAGGTCACACAAACTCTGATCCTCAAACTGTCGGATCTGAATCTGATCAACTAGAGTAGAGCAAACCTCAACACTAGCAAGAACTCTACTGGGATCCGATAAGTCAAGCCTAACAAAATGGTTAGCCAAGGACTGGATATCCAAGGCCAACGGTCACTCAAAAACTGAAAGTGAAGCTAGGCTGGCCATACTCACTGCCTTCCGACTCAAGGCATCCACTACCATATTTGCCTTGCCCGGATGGTATAAAATAGTGAAGTCATAGTCCTTCAACAACTCAATCCATCTCCTCTGTCTCGAGTTCAGCTTATGCTAACTCGTAATATACTGAAGACTACGATGGTCGGTGAATATCTCACAATGAACTCCATATAGATAATGCCTCCAGATCTTGAGCGCGAAAACTACCGCTGCCAACTCTAAGTCATGAGTGGGGTAGTTGCACTCGTGAACCTTTAGCTTCCTCGACGCATATGCTATCACTCGACTCTGATGTATCAACACACAACCAAGATTGACCCCTAAAGCATCACAATACACGGAGAAACTCTGACCCTCAACCGGCAAAGTAAAAATTAGAGCTGAAGTCAATAAGGCCTTAAGCCTCTGGAAGCTGTCATCGCACTGATCAGACCACTGAAATGGAACATCCTTCCTAGTCAACATAGTCAAGGGTGCTTCTATGGAAGAAAATCCCTCAATGAGCCGTCTGTAATACCCGCCTAACCTAACAAAGCTGTGAACCTCGGTAGGAGTAGTAGGTCTAGGCCAATCACGAACTGCAGAAATCTTACTCGGATCAATTCTAATCCCATCCTTAGAGACCACGTGCTCTAGGAATGCAACTGACTCTAACCAAAACTCACACTTTGATAACTTGGCATAAAGCCAATGATCTCTCAAATCTGAAGTACAGTCCTCAAGTGCTGCTTATGCTCATCTCTACTCCTCGAGTATACCAGGATGTCATCAATGAAGACTATCACAAACATATCCACGTACGGGCTAAGCACCCTGTGCATCAAGTCCATGAAGATTGTGGGGGAATTAGTCAACCCAAAAGACATCACCAAGAACTCATAGTGGTCGTAACGTGTCCTGAATGCAGTCTTAGGGATGTACTCTGCCCTAATCCTTAACTGATGGTAGCCGGACCTCAAATCAATCTTAGAAAACACGGCGAAACCCTGAGGCTGATAAAATAAGTCATCAATCCTGGGCATCGGATACTTATTCTTCACTGTCACCTTATTTATCTGTCGATAATCATTACACATCCGCATCGACCTGTTCTTCTTGTTCACGAAGAGAACAGGAGCACCCCAAGGAGACACACTCAGTCTAATAAACCCCTTAGCTAGAAAATCTTGGAGCTTCTCCTTAAGCTCTCTCAACTCAATAGGAGCCATATGGTAGGGAAGAATAGAAATGGGCTTGGTGCCTGGCTCTAACTCAATGACGAAATCAATATCCCTCTCAGGTGGAAGGCCTGGCAGGTCAGTAGGAAACACATCTAGGAAGTCTCTAACCACAGGAACAGACTCAGGAGACGTAAGGTCCGCACTAGCATCTCAGACATATGCTAGATAAGCTAAACACCCACGGGATATCATTTTCCTAGCTCGAAGATAAGAAATGATCCCAGATGGTGCATGGCTAATAGAACCCTGCCACACAACCTGGCATACATCGAGCACAACTATGGTAACAGTCTTGGCATAGCAATCCAAAACCGCACGGTGAGGGGATAACCAGTCCATGCCTAGTATCATATCAAAATACAACATATCAAGTATCATCAAGTCAGCCCAAGTGTCCAAATCACCAACAAATATCACACAGGATCTCACAATCTGACCCACTACTAAATAATCTTCTACTGGGGTCAAAACAGAAATAGGAACAGATAATGTCTTACTAGCCAACCCCAAACAAGGCAGAAAGTAGGCAAATATATATGAACAAGTGGATCCAGGATCAAACAAAGCATAAGCTGGTTGATGGCATACAAAAATTATACCTGTGATCACAACATCTGAGGCCTCTGCCTCGGGTCTCCCAGGGACCTCATAGAACTGACGATGACCTCCACCTACCCGACTGCATTCCCTACCACCTACTCTTCCACATGGGGCACCACTCCTAGCCTTACCACCACCCCTCTAGCCAGAGGCTAAACTACTCCCAGTTGCTCAGTTGGCTGAACTGTACCCTGCTGGGGGCAATCTCTAGCAAAGTGACCAACCACACAACAATTATAGCAATCCCCTGATGACCTACCCGATCGAAATGAACTAGCAGAACTCGAATGGCCACCACGGCCTGATGCCCCAGAATATGTACCTCTCGACAGCTGACCACTGTGACCTAGCTGACTGCCCTAACCCTGCTAAAACTAAGAACCAGAAGCCTGAAGTGATGCCTATATCATTCGGCTCGACTGACCCTAATGCTATTGCGGCTGATAACCTCAGCCCCACTGTCTTGAACCTCTACCACTATGCTTAGAACCACTGTAACCACCCTGATATTGAGGCCTCTTATCTCTGGCCCTGGTGTCATGACGACGTGAATCGTCAAATGTACGGGCATAGTCTGTAATGGCCTAGAATGACTGACTTCTAGCACCCAGTATCTCTGTAGGCTCTCTGAACTCTCTCTGTAGCCCCCAAACAAATTTATGAAATCTGTCACCCTCAGTCTGCATAATCATTGCTCCAAATGGAGCAAGCTGATGTAACCCGATCTCATACTCTCAGACGGTTATGGTATCCTGAGAAAGTCTAGTAAACTCCTGCCTCCAATGCTATCGGTCGCTCTGTGGCAAGAACTTAGCCATAAAGGCCTCATAAAACTCAGACCAAGTCAAGAGAGGTGATGTAGAAGGCTTGCAAGAAACTTGTGCCCTCCACCATAACTTCGCTGGACCCTGTAGCTGATATAAAGTTTAGCCAACCCCGTGAGTCTCTAATAAGCCCAAATAGTGCAATATATCCTCGCAGGTAGTGATAAAGTCATATGGGTCCTGACCTAATATACCAGTGAATCTCGGCGGTGCCTATCTCAGAAACCTGCCCAAGGCCTTCTGCTTCGTCTTTATCATAGTAAGGCGAGGAGCAAAAGGCTGGGCAACCGATGGAACTGGAACAACCTCAGCACGGGGAGCTGCAGTAGTAGGTTGTGCTCCAGAAATTTGAACACCCAAGGCTTCCCCCTGAGTGGATGTCTGGGCTGTCTCAGAAGGACGCTCCCTAATCATGCCCAATAGCTGATGTAACAAACCCTGAATATCTGAAGACTGAGTTGGGGCTGAAGCTGGAATAAAAACTGATGCTGGAACTGGTACTAGAGCTGGTGGTGCCTGGGCTATCCCCGGGCACACATGCCGCTGCTATGGAGCTAACTCTGGCTCGTAGTCATACTCAGGCTCTATATCCACTCTAGAAGCTCTAGCAGGTGCCGCTGCTCTGGTGCGCCCTCGACCCCTACCTCTACCTCGGTGACCACCCCGGCCCCTAGCTGGAGTCGAAGGTGCAGGGGTAGGAGGCTCTTCTCTGCCAGAAGTTAAAGATCTCATACGAACCATTTGCAGAACAGTGAACCAGAATAAGTGAGATTTCTAGAAACTTTCAAGGATACTATGCACGAAAGAGGAACAAGAACAATCCATTTCCTATGATGTCACTATAGCCTCCCGAAGATTGAGTACAGATGTCTCCACCCTGATCTGCAGGACTCTACTAGACATTGGTTGTTATACCGATGACACCGGTGCATCTAGGGATCTGATACCAAGTTGTCATGACCTGATTTCTCGGTCATGATGGCACCTACCACCCTCAGTAGGCGAACCAATCCTCATAGCCTAGAACGATTAGTAATAGGCTACCTTCTTATAGTTTAAGCGGAAGATTCGATACATAAGCGAAAGCGAGGGCATAAGGAGAAGAAAATAGATAATAAGAGAGATATAAACAAAGCAAAATATAAAAGCAACCCAAAACCTGGTATCAAAGCATATAAGAGCCGAACTACATCAGGAGTACAAGGTCCAAAAGTAATATATACATAATGTCTCCAAAACTATAAGAGTACAAAATACATCAAGGATAAACTAAAGTCAAGCTCTGAACTCCAAGAGCTCACCCTCAGCCTGGATGTTCCAAATTTAACACCTTACACGAGTCTCCGTCGCTCTATCGGTGATGGCCCATACTAGGATCTGCACCAGAAGATGTAGAGGGTAGGATGAGCACCAAATGTGAAGCATAAGGTACCTAGTAGGTATCATAGGCCAACTGGGCAAATATAAAGTAAAAGATAAATAGCAGACAGAGTAGGAACAAACAGTCACAAAATTCAATGATAAGCACACAGGAGCTAGCCTAGAGGGAAGATAGCAGAAACAACATATAAGGCTAGCATATAGAATATATACACATAATAGGCATAGGTGAAAGTAAGGACAATGCACCTGGGATCCTTGCAAAAATAGTATGTATAATAATAAGTTCTAGAAATGGGCGGTATACCGGTACCCTCAAGTATAAGGAAAAGGGGAGAGAAAAATAAAGGTAGACATGCTCGATATATAGGAATTAATACCCAATCAAGTCATACAAAACTCAATCCAGGGACTCACCACCTCACAGTAATCATGCGCATACTCAACTGTAATACGGAACAATATCGAAATAAAGTAACAAGAGTCTACCTACAGTCTCTCGACCGCCCATACAACCGAGGAACGCAATCAAGTGAAAACAAACCCTCCGACATCCCATTCTACCGGAGCATACAATCAACAAACATCAAACAAGGGTGGTATCTCAAACAATGGATGATATGATGCATGAAAACCTCAAGGTGAAATAGAACTTCTATATGTACCTCCTCCAGTGCCGATCGGGCCCAGCAGGCAGGTTCCATGGAAGAACACAACCCTTATACCTCTACTCCACCATATACCCTTCCTCCCGGCACATGCAACCCAAAGCCTCAGGCCCGAAGTGGCAAGGACCATGGAGGTTCCGGACCCCATACTAAAACTCAGAATCAAAATGTGTCCTCCGGAATTGAGTCTGGGTTCAATCTAGTGGCTAAGTCTCAAATAGGCATGTCTAGACCCTGTGTAGGACTAAAATAGTGAAAATAATGTCTCAAAAACCCTTCCAAGCATTCCCGAGCACAACCGGGTCTAAAACAGTTTTAAAAACATCTCAGATGCTCGACTCGGCTGAGCCTGATATCATATCAAATCAGTAAGAAAACTCAGCTAGCACTCCGACCCGGTCGAGTCTAGCAATAGTGGTAAATCATGACAAAACCATATTTTTAACCTTCTTTTACCCAAGAAGATCCACGTATCAAGTCAAATTATTTCCAAATCCAATTTCATCGAAAATAGGCCCTCGGGGCCATGCATGGTTTAGAAAATCAGTTTCCGTAGGCCCGAAGCCATAAACAATGATAAAATGTGAAAAAACCTTTTTATATGCATGAAAATGATAAATAGCTGCCCGACAGCTCACAATCGATCTCACTGCCCTGCATAGGCTCCGAAGCTACTCATCAAACATAACCAGCCTAGAAGGATATTTCTATGTGCGGGACTCGCAGACATTCCCAATAATTCCACCTTCTATGTTCTAGAGTCAACAAGACCTCACGGGTTCACAAGGGTAATACATATATCAACTAATAGGAATACTACACATAGCGGAGGAATGAAATAGGACAACTCATGGAAAAGCGGTCAAGGTCTGTGGTACCAGCCTAGTAACCCAACCCAAGGATGCCAACTAGTACAATTTTACCAGATATATGAGAAGTCTAGGGAATTAAGTCGTAACCTACCTGTCATCCAATGACAAGATGCGGGAACGATGATATCAAGGGCTGAGTTACGCCGAGAATCTACAAATGAGAATCAAACTATCAAATTCATGAATAAAATATTAAGACGAGTCTAACGATACCCATATTGCTACAATTATAGCCGGGTCAATATCCAGGTCAAAAGCGGGACCATGGGGCCTGTAACCCAAAACCAAAAATGAAAAGAACCACGATGACCCCAACGATGCCAAGAAGGCATGCTCCAAATTTGAACACAATTGGACAAGGGAAGGGCACCAAAACAGCCCGCCCAAATTGGGGATTAAAGAATGGAAATTTCAAAAATAAAAATGGAAATTGGGAAAGAATTACTTACCAAAACGATGGGAAAAAATCCCAAGATGGATAAAGCTTCACACCCATGAACATGCACAAGCTTAGGGGGTAGAATCTATCACAAAATCCAAGCTTTGGATGAGCATCAATGGAGTAATTAAGAGCGAAACCGAAGAACGCAAGTTGGGGAAGATGACTTACCAAGAGGCAAAGAACTACGGATAATCGACGAACAAATAATTCCCCAAGGTTTAGAACTGAATTGAAGGAGAGAATTTTGAGTTTTAGAGTGAGAAAAGTGAGGAGAAGGGCTGGAAAAAATGAAATGACAGCACTAAATAGCTGATGTCCGCAACTGATTTTCTGCACTTTTTAGAAAACTCGACGGGGCATTCCGAGCACAATCAAAAACTGATATTCAAAAACCAATAGTGCTAATGGAGTTAAAACGACATTCCAAACCCAACGGAATCGAAAAAACTTCCATACAAGGTCATTTCAGAGAAATGTTGACCCAAGTCAACACTAATGAAAAGGAACTCAAAGGCTCGAAATGATTTTGACTCACCCGGAACCCAACATTTTCAACTGAACATTCTGGAACTGATGGAATCATCGAGTTTCAAATCTGACACTGCGATCATTGAATGTCACCTGAAGTTACACTTTCAACTCCAAATGGCCTGAAAATTGAGAAAACCACGCAAAACCCACACCCGAAGTTCTTAGGATTCAACTAAAGGTCCAACTAGACCAAACTCATTGCTCCGGAGCTAACAGAACTGTCAGAATTCAATTCATAGTAAATTTGCTAAGGACCAATCAGCCAAACGGCCAAAATGACCAAACGAATGACCAGAGCACCGAACTACCAGTCCTAGTAAGCCATAAATGACTTGGAGCCACTACAGGAAGGCTCTAACAATATAATGAATGCGTAAACGTGAAGATGACCGTAAGAGTCATCACATCAAATTAGTGATTCATTAACCCTTGGGGAATGCTAGAATTCTCGTTTAATGGGTAGAATTATTTAGTTTGATTCACAAGGTCTAAAATGAATGGTAGATGATTAACCACTCCTATATTATTATTGTTTATAAACTTTGATCACTTCGAGGTGTTAAGGGAAGTCAAGACCATCGTGAATTATCTTGCGGGTGTTTATTCTTCACTCGAGGTAGGTTATAATTTGAATTGGAGTTAAAACTCACTTTTTTCATATTATGTGGTGGAGCTGTGTAACTTGTGGTTGATCTTTAGACGTGTTTGAATTATATTTTTTCCTATTATGCTTGTATTAATAGACCGGATGAATAAGAAGTGATAAGTGAACTTAAATGTTTAAGTGTGGTAGTGTCTTGGGCACTTAATATATTTGAGGGAAATAGGCCCGAGAGCCTAGATATATAGATATTGATATTGATACAATTACTATGAATCGGATACCACATTGGTATGGTACATAGACACCTAGGGTCCCCTACAACTCATGGCTAGTGGGTAAAATAAGAACCCTAGCATGTGTGTATACCATTTTACCTTGTTTTATATTATTGTAATATTTTCTATAGTGAATTGGCTGAGAACTGAGGTGATACTAGAGACACGAGTGATATAAGTAATGATTGACAAACGTAGGGCTATGTGAAATATTGTTGAAAGTGATTATTCCTTTCCCTCTTATGATGATATTTTGTGAATTCTAAACTTGAGATTGTTGTTGTTAAGTTAACTGGAAAAGACTATCTGATAAATGATTATATGCTAAGTGTTGAAGTCTTTCTACTTATTATATGTCTTTCTACTTTCATGATATATTGTTGGGTCGGCCTATGATACCTGCCAGTACATAATGTGTTATACTGATACTATCGTGTGCTCTTTTTTTGTTCAGTGTAAACGTGTTCCAGAGACTGAGATGCGATTTTGGTTAGAGTAAAGAGATTGACTACAGATCCAAGGGTGAGAACTACTTCTCAGACTGCCATGGACCCTCCACGAGTTGCAGAGACTGAGATGCGATTTTGGTTAGAGTAAAGAGATTGACTACAGATCCAAGGGTGAGCACTACTTCTCAGACTGCCATGGACCCTCCACGAGTTGTTGTCCTTCTTCTGGACAATGAAACTCTCTTATTTTACTGCTTTTAGTATTGGTTGGATATCTTAGACGATATTGATTTACAATTTTGGACGATGACTTTCAGTTCTTGGGGATGTTTTAGTTATTGAATTTCGCACTGTTTCTAATTATATTAGAGGATTACCATTTATCTATAATTCAGGCTGCTTTACTTATTTATGCTTCTAAAACTGGTTAAGTATAAGACTAAGGTTTTGGTTGGTTGGTTCTCCCATCGAAGGGTTAGTGTGGGTGTCAATCACGACTCATTTGGGTCATGATACAAATGATATACACAAATGTACATACATATATACGTGATATTCACAAATATACACACAATATATTTAAATTATACAACTTACAACTTATATGATATACAAGTTACAACTTACAAAATATACAAATACACTTATTTTGAACTTTTATATGTCAATACTTGCTTAAGTAATATTTGCTAACATTATTTTTCAATTTAATTTTTAATATATGGTTATGTATTATTTGCTAACAATATATTTGAAAATTTTAATTTACACAAGATATACAAAATTTATGAAAAAGAAATGCAAAGACTCGGTGAGCCTTTCACTTTATTAATAATAAATTAATTGCAAAATAATGTTTAAATTCAAAGTTTACAAGATTACAATTATTTTTCTCTATTTTCACAAACTTAAATTAAAAAATAAAATTTAATAGATAAATTGAAAGATCTACATGTTTTGAATCATTTTCTTCAATTCCTCCGTATTAACATTAATAGAAATTTGATCATAATTTTCAAATTTAATAAATTCATACATTGGACTTGCTTGTGCCAAAGGATCTCCAACTGAAATTATTTCTTCAAGTTCTTCTTCTTCCTATTCTTCCTGATTATGCGGTCTTTCTTTATATTTTTTTGCTCTGATCTAATTTAATATCTGAGAAAAATTAGAACATTCATGACATTTCTTTTCAATGAGTGTTGATTGTCTTTTATTTGTTGTCTTTCTTGGTTAAATGAGTTCTCTGATGCAACAATTGACATTGATACATTTATCACATCCCTAATATTTTTTAAATGTACGAAATATTGTCTTTGATTTTTCTTTCACCAATTAAGTGTGCTATCATTATTTTTATAGGACTCCGCCACTTGTCTCAAATAATAATTAAGTTCAGCGTGATTTATGCTTCTTTGTGCTATGACTGTACTGTGAACCAAATAGATAAATTAGTTACACCATAGGCAGGCACATCTTGAGCCTTTCTTTTATAAGATGATGCTTCATGCGAAGGATGAGATAAAGGAGTAGTATGAATCGGTATAACATTGTCAAGTAATATAACATAATAATTATATAATGTTTGCATATGTTCACTCGCATCACTCATAGCCATAAACATAGAAGGTTGTTCTTTATTCTTAAAATCTAAAGAGCTATATATAATACGAATAAATTCTATCATAGTAGAAATTTCATACATGTTTTAACATGGCACCAACTAAGTAACTAGGAAGAATAAAAAAAATAAAAAATTCAATCATTCTAGTAATAATCTTTAGGTAACCTGTTTTAATATTATATTGACTAAACAATAAAAATAGATCGATTATATAAGCTAATATATTAGAAATACTACCACCCTACCCACTAATGGACTATGGGGGGGGGGGGGAAAGAAGGCGAATGGAAATCGACCAAAAACCCAAACCGCTTGACTGACCCCTTCATAGTCCATTCATTAAGGTTGGGGATGGCTCGAAATAATCAGAAGTGCAAATCGCGCAAGCGAAGCCGGGAAACAGACCATAGTGCAATGACTAGGACTTGTGTTGGAGAAGTTTTGAGTGAGAGCTAACACTCATGCAGCGGCAAAGACCCGCAACTCTCGAAGGGGCCACCAACCGCCTGAATCAGGATGGGGTTGTGGTGTATAATAACCATTTTTTTCTTCTCTAAGATTGCACATCCCTTGTGAAAACTATTAGAGAAAGATGTGAAGTTTGTGTTTAATGAAGCGTGTCTGAAGGCATACTAGTGCCTAAAATTGCAGTTGATCTCAACCCCTATTATTGTTGTGCCTGATTGGTCTGAGCTATTTGAGGTGATATTTGATGCTAGTGTAGTAGCGATAGGAGCAGTCCTAGGCCAGAGATGAAAGAAGATTCTGCACCCAATTTACATGCCAGCAAAGCACTTAATCCATCCCTGAAGAACTACAATGTGACCGAACAGGAGCTGCTAGCTATGGTGTTTGCTTTTTAAAAGTTCAGATCATATTTGCTTGGTACCAAAGTGATTGTGCATACATACCGTGCAACTCTTACATAACTTATGGATAAAAAGGATGCTAAGCCTAGGTTGATTCATTGGGTGCTTTTATTGCAAGAATATAACTTTTAAGTCATGGATCTCAAAGGTATTGAAAATCAGGTGGTTGATCACTTGTCTAGACTTGAAGATGAGGGTGTGTTGTAGTTAAAATATGATCTTGAGATTGACGATTCCTTCCTAGATAAACAGATGTTGGCTGCATCTCAGGATTTGATCCCATGGTATGCAGATATTGCCAACTACTTAGCAAGTGACATAGTTCCTCCAGACTTGACAGTCCATCAATGGAGGAAGTTCATGTCTGATGTGAAGAAGTTTTTCTAGGAAGAGCCATACTTGTTCTGTGTATGTGGTGACACAATGATTTAGAGATGCATAACTGAATCTGAGATGGAGGACATACTTGAGGCTTGCCATTCCACTCCTGTAGGGGGCATCAATGTGGCACCCAAACATCCCACAAAATTTTGAAATGTGGCTACAATTGGCTGACCCTTCACAAAGATGCTCATGAGTACGCATGGGCCTGTAATCGATGCCAAAGGGAAGGAGGTATATAAAGGAAGCATGAGCTTCCTCTCACTTCTATCCTCATAATTGAATTGTTTGACATTTAGGGAATTGACTTCATGTGTCTTTTCGTGATGTCGAATGGTATGAAGTATATCTAAGTTGTTATAGATTATGTGTAAAAATGGGTGGAAGTGGTAGCGCTTCCTAACAAATAAGGCAGGAGTGTTACAGCGTTCTTGAAAAAGAATATCTCCTATAGATTCGGCACACCGCGAGCTATTATTAGTCATGGAGGGTTTCATTTTTGTAATAAGCTATTCAGGGCTCTACTTGAGAAATATGGGGTGAGGCACAGTGTGGCTACACCATATCATGCGCAGATGAGTGGACAAGTTGAGGTCTCCAACTGGGAGATTAAATCAATCCTTGCAAAGACGTTGAATATGCAGAAAATAGATTGGTATAGAAAACTTAATGATGACATATGGGCGTATCGGACAGCCTACAAAACCCCTATGGGTATGTCACCCTATAAGCTTGTGTTTGGTAAAGCATGTCATCTTCCAGTGGAGCTTGAGCATAAGGCCATATGGGCACTTAAAAAGCTGAATTTGGACTGGTGTGCTACAGCCAACTAGTGGCTTGGTCAGTTGAATGAACTTGATAAATTCTGCCTCAATGATTATGAGAGTTCATCACTGTATAAGGAGAAGATAAAGATGTACCATGACCAGAAGATTGAGAAAAGATATTTTCAGCCGGTCGAGCTGGTCCTACTCTACAATTCAAATCTACACTTGTTTCCAGGAAAGATTAAGTCTAAATGGATGGGGTTGTTTTGAGTTGTACAAGTTTCCCAACATGGTGCTATAGATCTTGAGAATCAAGATGGCAAATGGTTTAAGGCAAATGGTCCACGTGTAAAAGCCTATTTGGGAGATACTGAAGAGATAAAGATGGTGGAAGCTTGGGAACTTGGTGAAGTCTGATTAACCAAGTAGCCTGCATCGTGCCGCGATGTTAAATCAGGCGCTTCATGGGAGGCAGCCCATGAAAGAAACTTAATGAAGTCTGAGTAGTCAAGTAACCTGCGTCATGCCATGACATTAGATCAAGTGATGTATGGGAGGCAACCCATGAACTAATATTTGTTGAAGTTTGCAGGAGTTTGTGAGGTTGAAGAGAGGAAATTATGTATAAAAAAGGTCCCATGACTAGCCACGATGGGTCCTCGCAGGTCCCATACCCGTGGGAAATAGATGTGCTAATAGAAAAATAGAGAAAAATTCACTGCCCTATTCCCACGCTAGCCATGACGGGCCATCACTGCCCCGATGGGTGTGGGGAATGGGCATGAAAACAAAAGTACCAAAGGAATAGCTACTGGCCCTTCCCCACGTCACGATATGTCGGGACGTCGTGACCCCAATAGGCGTGGGAAATTCGGTCTCCAATGCCCAGGTAAGTACTATATGATGTGACGTCATATGCCCCATGGGTGTCACAACTGCCCATTATTTGGGTTGGTCAAAAGGGCAATTACGTTTTAAATTTTTGACCTAACCTGACCCGGTTGTCCTTTCCCCTTTACCCGTGTTTAAGAAGGATTTGACCTCATTCAATTGAGGTCAAACACATTCAAAATGCCTCCACTACTCACCTATCTCCCCCATGATTCACTCCCATAATTTTCTCCCTTCCATAAACCCCATTAACAAGCAAATCCTCTCCCTTTAATAGTTTTCCACTCATAGTGCAACATCAAAAAGCACTACACACGACACTTTCAACAAAAGTCACTAAAAGAGTTCAACAAATTCGGCACATATAGTAAGTGAACTTTTAAAATTTCAATGTTGATCACCAAGTCATGTTGAAGTGACGATGTCCATGGGTTCATATATGTGTGAAATATCATGTATAACGAAACTTATACTATGAAAGCATTTATGTGTATGTGTTTCTATAGTTGCATTCTAGAAACTAGGGTTGTTGATTTGCTATTATTGATCTATGAGGATGATTGGGGAGATAGGAATAACATGTTCAAAATTGAAAGTTTGAGGTATTTAGAAAAATAAAATAAAGGGCTATGGATCAAGTGTGAAAGGCTGGATGCCTTGATCCCGCAGGCAAGCCCAATGGGACATCGGAGATACGACGGGCATCAGAGTTAGGCTGGATGCCTTGGTTTGCTAACGTAGTTCACCTGCAGGTACACAATGGCACCACCAACTCCATTACAATGAGGGAGACCATGAAAAGTAAAAGATAAGGCCGTCACTACTCGTATGAAGGATCAATCTTATTCTAAAGATGAGAGGAGTGACCCAGACAACATCCCACTCATCCAGCTGACAAAGAGGAAACTGGTGATGTCATCTCCCTCTCAATCTGAAGAGGAAGTAGGTGCAACACTGGAGAAGAAGCAAGCACTAGAGCGTACTCCCACCCCAGTCTGAAAAAGGGGATGAGTCATCTTTTGGATCAGCTAGTTTGGATAAAGAGAGAGATACCACTCCTACACTGGTAAAGGGAGCACAAGAGTCAGCTATTCATGTTTCCAGTAGTAACTAGACCAAGTCTAGTTCTGAGAATGGTTCGCAGTCGGGTTCTGGAAAAGTTGTTGATGTTGGTTCTGAGTCTGACACTAAGAGCACTAATCCTTTAAAGGAGAAGACCCCGATTACTCCCAAAGCTCCCGGAATATATCAATGGTCCTTACATCTAAAGATGTCCAACTCTGGGAAAAAGCTCGGTGGAATGTAAAAGGGTCACAGAAGTCTTTTACTATGGGCTCGAGATAATTGCGAAGGGGCACATGAAATGCCCGATTACAGAAGAATAGAGGATATAATCCTTCAAGCTTAAAGACATTCCTAAGCTTGAGGAGTACTTCCTCCATTACAACTTGGGCTGGACCAGCAAACCACTTCTTGACTATCAGCCGACAATCGTATGACAATTTTGTGCTAACTATCAGGATATCCAGGAGAACCGGTGCAGAAAGGGTCAGAAACCATCAAATTTGCCTACTCTTGAGAGTGTCTCTATGAAAGTTATTCCGGTAAATATCTCGGCCGAGACTATTAATCGATTCCTATATGGGCCCAAGTATGTTGCACCCTCCAACACTTTAGACTACGACTATTGGTATAAATCAAAAGATGAGCGATCTATGTGGTTGGCAATGGTTCTCACCAAGACCGACACCCTAACGTGGCTCTATCAAGACAAGCCACAAATCACCAAGGCCTTAATGACTTTCGAGGAAAAATTTTGGTGGACTATTGTGTGATTCTGGCTTATGCCAATTGGTGGAGACAATCAGCTGACTGTTGAGAGGGTTTTTCTGGTAGCTAGCTTGTTATCCTAATACAAGATAAATATTAGGAAGATTATAGCATAGGAGATAAGAGACAGAATTACAAAAATCAGTTCATCCTACCCTTTCCCTTTCCTTCTGACTGAGTTATGGGATGATGCTGGTGTCCCAAAGTATTTGGGTGTTGATTATACAGAGTGTGCCATCCGGACCCATCACCAGAGGGGTCCAAAGATAAGAGCAACACTATGGGTCTGGGAGGTATATCTGAATCAGCTGGACCCACAACCATCTATGATGAATTTGTGCCTCCTCCAGAGATGCTGACTTACATGATGTTCGGGCTGACTCCAAAGGGTAGCCTAAATAAGGAGACTCTATCAGTAAGGGAGAAAGTTGTTGTAATTTCGACTTCGATACGCCCTCGCAGCACACAGTTGTTGACTCCTTATGGGTTGAGGTCTCTATTCCAAATACTCTACCAGCTGCTTCCACCTCTGCAGCACCTTCATTTAACGATCCACCTCAGTCTATGCTTTCTATCCAGTAAACTTTGCCAACACAGTTCACACTACTATACAGCTACAAGAGTAGATGCAAAAGTTTGCTGAGCAGTTCCAGTCAATCATTTATGCCGCCATTCAGAGAGATACAACATCATTTGCTAACGTGCATGGCCGAATCAATTCTATGGAAGAGAGGATCAATGAAAAGCTAAATGAAATGGGAGAAGCTGAGCTCACAGAAATGAAGGAGCAAATAGCAGCACTGCGGGTTTATATTGATGAGTTAAAGGTACAGCTCACCACTATATACTCCCGTGCACTCGTACTCATGTCACATGCACAACTTATGTCAATGATCAATTTATAGGACTACACAAATCCGGAGCTTTGCCAAATAGCTGTTGTGGAAGTAGAGGCACCGTTTAGTCCTTTCGAGCCTACGAAGAAAAGAAGGAGAAAAGATAAGAAAGTCTGTAAGGAGGATTCACCTTTAAGCCCAGAATCTTTAAAGCATAAGGAGGAAAGAGTTGAGAAGAGGAGAAAGAAAGAGGAAGCACGAGTGTGCAAAGAATTCCTAGCCACAAAACAGATTCATATTTATTCTATTGGTATGGGTGGCTCGGGAAGTGGTATTGCAGGTGCCACAGAGGTAATTTCTTAGACCCTATTATGGGAGAGACTGGTAATGAAGCTTCTCGGGTAGTTGTTGATGCTGATAGGACTAATGAGACAACCTCTGTTAGTGAGAAATACATAGGCACCGATCCAGTGGACCTAACCTCACATGATGACCACGCTTAGGCATCACAGGTATGCCTCGCCTCCCTTGATTAGTTATTTTTAGTGCATTAGGGAAAGGGCATAGTTTTTTTTTGATGGGGTAGAGGAAGCTTGGCCATCTTTATGGTTTTTGTAGAGTTTTTTGGCAAAGTCTGAGTAGATAAAACACTCACGTCATGCCACGATGTTAAATCAGGCGCTGTATGAGAGGCAACATATAAAAGGTATCTACAAGGTACCCACATCCGTGGGGTTTTCTTGATGTGTTCTTTCTCTAAGGACTTTTAATTTTCTGTTGAACCAGCATGTTTAGAATAAGATGTGCGTTTGTAAAAGAAAAGTAAGAACTTAATGCACCCTATGGTCTTATTTGATAAATTTTGTGAAAATGAAGACCCCTCCAAATTTTTGTGCAATAAGTTATTAAGATAGACTTTGATGGATTTGTGAGTGACATCATGTGTATGAATGTGATAAGTAGATTAAGCTGAAGCATCAACTGATAGTTAGCTAATCGTCAGTTGGAACTCTGTGCCATGTGTGAGTGAGTTGCTTGTATCGTTCTTGTTGTATGTGTCAATCTAGAACTTGCATGGTTAGTCTTGCATTGGTTGTAGAATGGTTGGTTAGGAAATGATCATAGGACCTTTTTGAATAAAGTCCACTTAATCCAAATGTCCTACAAAATGGCAAAGGATTCCCTTTGATCCATAATTTTGAGCCTGAACTGACCCTTTTGTTGTTAGTCTATTCACTTTCCCTGTTTCCTGTAAACCTTTATTTTGGCCCTGTTCCCTCCTTGGACATTGTGTACCTCAACTCAGTCTAAACGCCTAATTTGAGTGGCTATTGTAAGGGTAAATAGGAAAGTAGGGTATGAAAAGATCAAGTTAATGTTGAAAAGGCAAATAACAGGTGTTGTTGGTCTGCTACAAAATAAAAAGAAAAGAAAGATAAAAAGAAAGAAAAAAAAGTGCAAAAGTGAAATATGAACCACACCCGATGCTTGATGAAAGTAAACTGATAACAGAAGAGGATAATAAGGGAGGAGAATATTGTGGTCTGAAAAGTGGAGGACAAAAAGTAAGTGTAGTGTCAAGGAGGGCATAGTCACTATTTTTAAAATATACCATTCCCGTCCCTGAACCTACATTACAAGCCTAACAAAGTCCTATAGTGATCTTAACCTAATTGTTTGAAAGCCAAGGCATAGAAAATAAGGGCAATCCTACGGTATTGTGCATGTACAGTTTGAACTTTTTACGAGAGTGAGTGTATTCCTAGTCCCTATCTATTAAATGAAATTTTGTATGAGCGGGGCTTCTTTGGTGTTTGAGCGGGGCTTCTTTGGTGTATGGGCACTAGAATAGACTATGATTGATGTCTTATTGGTATGAATGTCTGTGATGTAGGCTATCTTGCTCGTGAATACCATGTTGTCATCCATGGATCCATTTTTTGATGCCTCCGACCATAAAGTGCCTCATAAGGAGCCATATGGATGCTAGAATGAAATATATTATTGTAGGCAAACTCGATAAGAGGTAAGTGATCATACCAATTACCTTTGAAATCAATCACACATGCTCTCAACATATCCTCTAAAGTCTAAATAGTATGCTCTACCTGGCAATCCGTCTGAGGGTGAAAAGTTGTGCTAAGCTTAACCTGAGTACCAAGAGCTTTCTGAAATGACTTCCAAAACTGGGATGTAAACTGAGTGCCCCTATTTGAAATGATAGACAATGGGACACCATGCAATCAGACTATCTCCCGAATGTAGAGTCTGGTATAATCATCCGCTGAATTCGTAGTCTTAACAGCCAAAAAGTGGGATGAGTTAGTCATCCGGTCGATAATCACCCAAATAGAATTATGTTGCCTTCAAGTATGAGGCAAACCAGTAATGAAATCCATATTGATCGCTTCCTATTTCCAAGTAGGAAGATCAATATCCTGAGTCGTACCACCCGATCGCTGATACTCTACTTTCACTTGTTGACAATTGGGACACTTAGCCACAAAACCTGCTATGTCCCTCTTCATGTCATTCCACCAATAGACTTCCCGTCGATCACGGTACATCTTGGTGGCACTGGTGTGAATAGAATACTTGGAGATATAAGCCTTGATCAAAATCCGCTATCTCAACCCATCTAGGTCGTGAACACACAATAGACCTTGATATCAAAACACACCATCTCCTCCTTGGGAGAAAACCTCTACCCTTTGCTAATGGACTGCACCCTTCAGCTGGTGCAAAATAGGATCACTGTCTTCCTTCTCTTTAACTTCAGCTACCAATGAAGATTCGAAACCATTCTAAACAATAACACCACTTTCTGTCAAATCCATAGGGCGAACTCCTAATGGGGCAAGTCAATGAACATCCTTGGCCAATTCTTTCTTTCCATCCTCAACTAAAGACACACTACTCATGGACAATCTACTAAGTGCATCTGCCACAACATTGGCCTTACTCGGATGGTAAAGCACACTCATATCATAATCCTTAAGAAGCTCAAGCCATCTCCTTTGATGAAGATTCAATTCCTTTTGAGTGAACACATACTGAAGAGAGGATTCTTATGATAGCAGCCAAGACTAAGCAGAAATACAAAGTCTAGGTAATTCTTCATCCACTCTGCCGGATCAATCACATTTGAGACCTAAGGAAGGAGAATTGGGGTATCTCCTTCGAGAAGAGCCCATATTCTTTCAGTAATACTATGAGATAGATTAGGAAAGATTTTGTTTTCCGGGTCAAGGTTCATATTTAGCTGAGTTAGAAGTTCGTTAGCAGGTGGAAAGTAATAAAGGGGGTCATTCTCTTCTAATTGAACTCCCCCCGCTTACTTGAATTAGAAGGAATGGTACGTGAGTTGGGTTTAGAATGTTGTGAGACAGTTTAGTTTCTATCTACCATTGGTGTTAAAGGGAGAGCTGCGAGGAGACAACCCTAGTATGAGAGGACTGGGATCCATATATGTTGTTCAAGTTGATTAGAAGGTGCAGAAATAGCTAGAACTGAATGCAAAAAGTGTGGAAAAATATCTCATAATCTATTTAACCAAAAAATAGATTATGCTCCAGCAAAAGTATCAGACGCTCAATCAATTGGGCGTTATCCCACCCTTATTCCTTGATCTACACATTCACGCCCTTCAGAGTTAATTTGGTATGGTCAGATGGCTTTCTTTGCCCCAGCTTGGCAAATTGTGTCTAACCAAGGAACTATGTATTGGAGCTTCTGTTATCTAGGTCTGTTATTAGGATAGGACAGAAAGGCTTTGTTAAGCAGGGATGATTGTTACGTTGATTGAAAATTGATAAATACTATATCTGGGCCTCCTAACCAGAACTTGGTTTATCTGATGCTTGGCTTAAGCTTACTTCCAAGCACATCATCGTCCAGTAGGGTTGGGCTCATCATCCCAAATTGAAAATAAAAGGAAGTGGTAGTAAATGTATAGTGGAGTTGAATCTGATATACGGGATAAATTAGGAGAGTTGATGCCTAACAAGAGTGACCAAGAAGTTCTGGAACCAAATTCTGCTGGCGAAATCAAGTCCTAATTACTAATTTGACTTTCTAATAAACTTGTTAGAATCAAATTTAAGAGCATCATAGAGAAAACTTGGAGACATTGAAAGATATGGCTTAGATCAATAGCTGATCTGCGACATCAAAGATCAAACTTTAAATAAAATTCTAAAAGTTCAGGTGATTTACAACCCAAAATGAACTTATTGTCTCTTCGTCTCATCCCCTTACTCAAACATAAGAAAGGTGGCTTATGACTTCCAAGCTTTATTTCTATCGTAATTTTTCCATTTGTGCACCTATTCATTCTTTTTGGGGTGTATAAAGCCACGGAGCGATTCATGCATCTATCTTATTGTATTGATGCAATTGGAAAATCAAGATTTCTCCCTGCCGTTCAAGCAGGATCAGATTGGGAGAAAATGGCATTTGTTGATTAAATACACTGCAGTGGTGAATGCTTCAACCATAGATTCTTTGTCCATTATTTATCATCAAAGTCAAATGCAAGGGGGAGAAATTTTGGCAACATGATAGGGGCTTGAACAACAGATAACAAAACTTTATGCAGCACTTGCACCTCTCTCTTATAGTATAACATTCTTCTTATGGTCAGGGGTAGTGAGACCTGAAAGAAGAATTAAAGAATCGAAGGGAAAAAAGAACAAGATCTGCAGCTATCTCCGCCTCACATTATCAGTTTATTGCACAATATTTACAGTTCACTTCGTCACACTCTCAATTAACAGAAGGGGGATATGGTTTAACCCTGGTCTATAAGCTCTCGATCTTTATCTATATGGTGCTTTTAACAGACTTGATAGTACAGTCATAGTCCATATATGGACGGGATGCAGAAGTCTTTATTTTATATAATTACATATAGCAAAGATCCTCCGCTTCCCACCACCTTCAATGGCCTGAGCCAATCTACCAGTCACTAATGAAACTCCTTGGTAGGCCCCTAATAAGATAGAGAAAAGGGGTTCTACTTGTTATTCAAATAAATAAAGGGATCCATTAGAAAACCTGGTATTATTAGAATAAAATGGGTATAAAACCATTTGAGACCAAAGAATACCAGGGGAAAAGAATCCATCTTGAATGGAATGAATTTTATTCACATTAAAGATGAACGCTGCTATCTCATGCTTTAACTTCACAAAGATATTGTGTTCTTTAACATATTTAGTTGTTTCTCCGTCTACAACATCATCCACCAAAGCTCGAGGTCTCTCGAGCCTCCTGTTGTACTAATATCTCAATTTTAGGGGGAATAAGGTAATGAAATTTTGGACTTTTATTGTTGTTACAATAGGCGGAGAGCAGTGTCCTATTGATCTAATTTCTGCTTTCCCTTGGTATTCTCTGTGGTGCCAAGGCTGACCTATAAGGAGTATGAGGGAGCGATTCGATATGATCTTCGAAAGAAGAAAAATAATAAGCACCAAAAATTTCAACAGTAGCTAAGTAAATTTTTTCTAAAAAATCAACATCATAAAGTTTATTTCAATCAGATTCTTGTAACATAACCGCAGAAAATCTACTAGCATATTGGTTAAAAGTTGTAGTTATAGGAACTCTATAAATATTACAAGTATTTAAAAAATCATAAGTAGAATTTAACCTAGTCTCAATTTCTTCTAGCATTAATCTTGCTCTAAGATTTGTTTTTCTTACATTTATTTTCAATTCTTCAAGTCTAGTCTTTCTATTATTTTCTTGAATAAAGTCAATTGCATGCCTAATTTTTTCAATTACGGGATAAAAAAAAAGACTATATTTTACAACTAAATTGTATATATGTCAAGCACACCTAACATGAAAAATTTTAGTTAAAGGGAGAGAAAGCTCAATTTTTAAACTGTCAATAGTTCATCATATTAAAATGCTAAAATATGTTTTTGTGGGACAAAATTGCTATTTATACAATGACAAGTAATTATTAAATAATTATTTTTATTAATAGCACGATCAAGATCAAATGTTAGAAACTCTACATGAAAGATTTGTTAATAACCAACGTAAATAGTATGCATATTGCCCATAGAGTCTAAAAATATCTGATTGATAAGTGCTTCTAGAAATACTTTTAAACATGAGATTATAAACTGACTAAAAATGTGAAAGAAGAACAACCCAAAGCTATCATTTTTTTTAACTCTTCACGGTCCTTCATTTTATTATAGGTTCCAATTAATTTATTGATTTCTTGGTTAAATCTAGTTTGGGTTGGTACCCCAGTAATACCACCACCTTGTAACTGTTCTTTCTATTACGGATGATTAATATTCAAATGTCTAGTCAATTGACCCATCTTCTGACATTATCCCTGTCTTATCCTGATATTTATCATTTTTCACACTAGATTATTTCACACTAGATTATATTTTTTCAAAACTTTTAGGCTCTGCAGGAATATTATGAGTACGAGACTGAGCATTAGCAATAACGGGACTATGGGTGTATCATCATTATCATTATTATTATTATCTACATTTATCTCAATTTTATTTTCTTCTTTAATACTATGTTTCTTGGGTCTCTAAATAATTCATATTATGTGCACCCACAGGAAAGTCTCCTATTTCACTAGGTGGTGTGGGAGACATACGAGAATACATGTTTCTAGTACTTGTACTATCTCTATCAAAGTTTATTTTTTCTTACTACCATTACTACTTCTGAGATATAAATTTTTAACACTTTTACCAACTTTTTTAATTTTATCCATTATGAAAATTAAATTAACAAATATTAAAAATACTAAAATAATACAAATAAATATTCAAGAATTAATATACAAAATAAAAGTAAGTGATAAAACAAATATACCAAATTATTGTAAATAGATGACTTGAACACTTGAAAATTGGAAACATTCACTTAATATTGTTAATAGAAAAAAATAAAGTAACTAATGCTAGGAAATTAAGACTTTAAGAGAGAAATTGAGAGAGAATAAATAGTTTATTGTATGAAAAATAATGAAATGCAGAACGTATAGGTAGAAAATATGTTAAAATATAATTTTTAAATTTGGGGGTTAAAAATATTTCTTTGGGAGGATTGGGCTCCATTTTTCATGAAATATCTGTTGGCCATACATCTATATAGCCACTTATTACAAACCTGGAAGATTGTGGTTTCTCTATTAGAAGGTTCTTGTTGTTCCTTTTTTTGACCCTTTTATGATCTATTTTTGGAGAGATCTGCCCCTCTTTCAGCTTCCTTCAGTGCCACTTGAATGTCCCTATCATTGTTATCTTTGTCTTCCATCTCTAGAAACTTTTCCCCATGTGCTAGTTGTGAATTCATATTGCTTGTAACTAGATCATGAAGCACCTTGTTGGGTGTCACGACCCAAGACTAGGCTCCGGATGTAATGGGCAACCAAGGCCTATGAAGGCCCGAGAAGACCCCTTAGCATACATCATAAGCATGATCAATTCATAAGTTTTGTGGAAAATAGTCCTAGAGATCAAAGTTCAATTTAAATGAAAATACGAAAGTCATAATTCAAAATACGACACAAGAAAGTACTTGTCTAAACCAATCTACGAAGCCTCTAACATCAAGAATAAACTTCCAAGACGAGACATGGCCCCAACGATACCATCAAATGGAACAGAATTGCCCAACATCTAAAAAATAGATAAAACATATGCCTTCTGGAAGTAAGGAGGGCTCACCACTTGCTATCTGATATCCGTAGAATCCTAGTGCTGCATAAAACCGCGGGGAAACACATATGCGCCTACATCATGAAAAGATGTAGCATCCGGGGACGGTCAGTATGATGAGTACTGGTATGCAACCAAGGGGAAGGGACAATATAGTTTTATAAAGCAAGTCATAATGAACATAATATAAGTCATAGTAGAAAAATATGAGGCAAATACTCAACATCAAAGTAAAACATATGTTCCCATTATCTTCTGAAATAGATGGTTTAACCAACATCTCATGCATAATACACCACGAGCTATGTGGGTCCGATCAATGCTTGACCACCTGAGCCCCAATTCACGTTTGCCGCATGAATTGAGATCGTCCTATATATAACAACATCAAGGTCTACATAAATCATCCTCGTAGAAGAGAAGCATAAAATCATCCACTTACAGAGCAAATCATCCCCTACGTTGGAAAAATGTAGGTTTTGGGTAGTGAGCATTTTGGACTCACATCTCCTCGATTAACCATCTAGTTCTCTTAATCCCATATTTTATCTTTACAAACATTTAACCCCTTATTTCATAAGGGACAATCATTATCCTTAAGGCATCCATCATTTTTGTATCGTCATACTAAGACTTGCAAGTCATACATAAATATATCATACCATCATTATTCATAAAATCATACATCATTAGTCCCATCATTTTAAATGATTTCAAACTCATTTAATACAAGAACCCCTCAAAGTTTAATATCTCATAAATCCATAATTAACCATTTCAAAACCGAGGGATTTAAAAAGATACTTTTCTTTTTGTTCAAAACCAATACTTGAATCGTAAATCAAATTTCAAGAAAGGGTTACTTTGAATCTCAAATTTGCCCCAACATCAACATCCCATGACTTAAATTCATACTTCAATCATAAGTCTCAAAATGATAAATAGATAACGAATAGTTTCGTTTAAAACATTTGAAAACTTCAAGTAAATTCTCTTTTCGAAAACCCTTCAACCATTAACATACAAAACTAGAAAAAACATCATGTCTAATAGTAGAAACATAATACGTACGAATTTGGTTGGAAGGTGATTGTTCGACATACCTTTTGATGGAGAAGAATCTACGAAACGCTTGAGTTTTACCTTAGAACCTTGAACCCTAAGCACTGTCACTCCTAGGATGATTTTGGGAGAGAGTAACGTGCTTTGATGACTAAATTTATGCGTTAGGATATTTAGAAGCATTTAGAATAAGTGGGGATAGTTTGGGTAAGAAAAGGACCACAATGCCCTCAAAATAATATAGGAAAATAGACTCTCGTTGGGTAAAAAAGGGAGGGTGCATTGCACACCCCAAGGCATGACCCACCCTCATGCAGAGCATAGCCCAAGGTGAGGTACCCTTTACGATGCACGACCAGTCATGAGTCCCGAACAATAGACCCTCACGACGTGTCGTGCGGTGTGGTGCTCAATGTTTGACTTCTAGTCCGTGAGGCATGGTCCTATTTCACGTTCTAAACATTCTCTAAGCTTCTAAACTAATTCCAAATTAATTTCCATATGTTCTAAGGGTCATATAGCCTCATTTTTAGCATAAAAAGATGTTCGAAATGTATGGGGAGTTACATTATACCCCCCAGGATCATTCGTCCCCGAATGATGATTAAGGGAACTTGTAGCACAACATAGGAATGTAAATGAGACATTTGGGAGAGCATACAGGGGATTTTGAGAAGAAAAATATGTATTTGTACCTTAATTAACCTCATCCGAAGAAGCAAACAAAGTGGGGTATCTAGCCTTCATATCCTCCTCTGATTCCTAAGTAGCTTCTTCTACTTTATGATTCTTCCACCAACACTTTCACTGAAGCTATTTCTTTGGTCCTTAACTTTCGAACTCGACGATCCAAAATTTCTATTGGGACTTCTTCATATGACAATGAATCTTTCACCCCAATGTTCTCTATAGGAACCACAAGCGAATGATCACCCACACACTTTTTGAGCATAGACACATGGAACACGGGATGAACCGATGCCAAACTCATGGGTAACTCCAACTCATATGCAACATTCCCAATCTTCCTCAAAGTATTATAAAGGCTAATATAAAGAGGCCTGAGCTTACCCTATTGCCCAAACCTCATAACTCCCTTCATAAGAGAGACATTCAAGAACACCCTATCACCAATTATATAATTCTTACTCTCTCCTTCTAACATCGGCATAGTACTTTTGATGACTTTGGGAAGTATTTAGTCTCTCTCGAATGGTCATAAGTTTCTCCATTGCTTGGTGCACAAGGTCTAGCCCTAATAACCAAGCTTCTCCCACCTCATACCACCCAATAGGTGACCTACACATTCTACCATAAAGAGCCTCAAATGGCGCCATTTGGATACTTGAGTGATAACTATTATTGTAGGAGAATTCAATAAGTGGTAAGTGATCTACCCAACTACCTTTGAAATTAATAACGCATGCTCTCAACATATCCACCAAGGTCTGAATACTGCTCTCTACTTGCCCATACATTTGAGGACGGAAAGTAGTGCTAAGGTTCACCTGCATGCCCAAACCTTTCTAAAAAGCTATCTAAAACTGAGAATTGAATTGCGTACCTCTGTCGGATAGTATGGATATAGTTTCACCATGCAATCTAAAAATCTCCTGAATATACAACTTCGCATAATCTTCCCTCGAATAAGTTGTTTTCACATGTAGAAAATGGGTAGAATTGGTCATTCTATCAACTACGAGCCAAATTGAATCATATTGGTTATGTGAATGCAGGAGACCGGTAATGAAATCCATATTTATCATCTCCCATTTCCACATCGGGATAGCTATATCTTGGGACGTACCACTAGGCCTTTGGTGTTCAACCTTGACTTGATGATAAGTGGAACACCTAGAAATAAAATCAGCCACATCCCTCTTCATATTGTTCTACCAGTACAATTCTTTCAAATCATGATACATGTTAGTAGAGCTAGGGTAGATGTTATACCTAGAAGTACGAGAATCGGTCAAGATCCTCTCACGCAAACCATACACATTCGGCATACACACTCTCCCTCGATACCGCAAGATGCCATCCCCTCCTATTTTAAAAGCCATAATCTTATGCTTACAAACATCCTCTCTAATTTGCATAAGAATGGGATCATTAGCTTGCTTTTCCTTAACTTCAGCACACAAGGATGACTTAGCTATTTCATGCACCACAATCTTACCATACTCGGAGTCTAACAGATGAAATCCTAAGTTGGCAAGCCGATGAATATCTTTCACCAACCCTCTCTTTTCCTCCTCCACATGAGAAAGACTCCTCATAGACAACATGTTAAGAGCATCAGCAACTACGTTAGCCTTACCAGGGTGATAGTGCAAACTCATGTCATAGTCCTTCAACAATTGGAGCCACTTCTTTTACTTGAGATTTAGCTCCTTCTGGGTGAAAACATATTGTAAACTCTTATGATCAGTGAAGATGTCTACATGCACTCCATATCATAAAAGATGCCAAATCTTGAGTGCAAAAACCATTGCTGCCAATTTCAGATCGTGGGTTGGGTAGTTACTCTCGTGCACCTACAGTTGCATGGAAGCATATGCCATAACCTTGATATGATGCATAAGCACACATCCAAGCCCCACCTAAGATGCATTACAATAAACCACGAACCCCTCAATACCCTCAGGTAGAGTCAAGACCAGGGCAGAAGTTAAAAGATCCTTCAACTCTTCAAAGCTGCCTTTACAAACATCTGACCATTCGAACTTACCTTTTTCTTTGTCAGCTTTGTCAATGGAGCATCTATAGATGAGAAATTTTCCACAAACATTCTATAATATCCTGCCAAACCCAAGAAGCTCCTAATGTCTATCAGAGTGGTGGGTCTGGGCCATTTCTTCATCACTTCGATCTTTTGAGGATCCACCTTAATCCCCTCACTATACACAATATGACTGAGGAAAGCCATAGAGTCTAGCTAAAATTCACACTTGGAGAACTTGGAATATAATTCCCACTCCTTAAGGGTCTGTAGCACAATTCAGAGGTGATTGGAATGCTCCTCCTCACTCCGAGAGTAGACCAGGATGTCATCAATGAAAATAATAACAAATATATCTAAAAATTACTTAAACACCCTATTCATAAGATCCATGAAGGCTACAGGAGCATTAGTAAAACCAAAAGACATGAGTAAAATGTCAAAATGGCCATACCGGGTACGGTGTAACACCCCAAAATTTGATCCAGCTTTTAAACTAAATAAATCTAAGAATTTTGAACTTTTCAGAAATTATGGGTCCAAATCACGGACCGTGGTTTGAACCACAAGTCGTGAAGTGAACCCGTGGTTGTAGTGTTCTAGTTCAGTCTCTGGTCTAAGAACCACGAGTTGGTTCTACGGATCGTGTTTCTGACTATGGCCCATCTTATCAACTCGTGGAATCAGATCAGAGGGTTGACAGTTTACCTATGTTTCACGACTGTCTTCTACAACCCCTAGTTTGAGATACGGACCGTACTGCTAACTCGTAGAAACTAATCAAAGATCAGCGAATTCCCTAAGAACTACGACTGAAGTCTACGGATCGTAGTCCATTCTACGAGTCATCTTGTTGACTTGTAGAACCTGTTCTACAGCCTGAGTTTTGGATCAAGAACCACGAGTGGGAACCACGAGTCATGGATTAGTCTAGGACCCATGGAACCCATCCGTGGAACCTCAAGATGGGAAATTTTATAGTTTTTCTTAATTAAATCCTAGGAGTATTTTTATAATTGCCCACCCTTTTAACTCCTAAGTGAGGTCATTTTGACCATTTTTAGTAGGTTTTTATTTCCTAATAGCCTAAACTCTTCTCATTTTATGCAATTCTATTCTAAAAGAAGAAAGAACTCCTTCAAGCTCCAAGTCTCAAGCTCCAACTTCAAGCCTCCTTTCCTTTCCAATTTCAGTTGGGTTAGCTTCAATTAAGGTATGTGGGCATTCAATAAGGGAATCCCTTCACCCGTATGCCCAAAATTCTCAAGATTTACTTTGATTTATGAATTCATGAAATTAGGGTTCTTACCAAAATTGGGGAAAAGTTTTGGGTTTTGTTTTAAAGTATCAATTCATGATTTCCCACTCATTACCCATGTTTTAATTAAGATTCCTTGCATAATTTCAAGAGCCCATATGTTTGATTATAATTCTAGAATGAATCCATTGAATTGCATATTTTCAAGCAAAATTAACATGTTTAGATAACATGACCTCTATTATCATGAAATTGCATGCCTAATTCGTTAAGTTATGAATTTAGAAAGAAAGTATATTTTGAATTATGGCTATGTTAGGTTTTAAGGATTTTTAAGTATGCATTATAGGACATTAGATATGTCTCTATGTTTTATAAGAGGTTTTGGCATCTACATATGTCTATCTAAGTTATATGAATTGCATAGTATCAGATATACCCTTATGCTTTTCAAATAGATTTGGCATCAGATATGCCCAAGTATAAGATGAGCTATAAATATGTTTTGGGAGTAGTATTGAGCACAAATTTGGATTGGGTGAGCGTACCCCTTGTATATCCCAGAACTGCGTGCCACCATAGGTTCTTTAAGTCCCATATGTGGGCATCAGACATCATGATCACACTAGTTATGCCTTTATACCCTGGCAAGGTATATTGGGTCCTTTTGATGGGGTGGATAAATCAGATTCCATGTAGCTCACATAGTCTATGTCGTTTAGAGAACCTCTTACAGAAATAGTTTTAGTTATTTAAATGCATTGACTCTTTTCTTTCAGATTTCAGATGTTCTATTATTACTTATAGGTTTTAAGTATATTTTTACCTATGATATTGCATTGAGTCTTTCACATTCCAGCTTTCACAATTATAGCATGATTTTAGTTTTAAAGTATGTATAGCATGTTTACTTCAAATTTTTCATATCTCTCATACTTAGTACATCCTATAGTACTGACACAAATTTTGCATTGCATCCTCTTGATGATGCAGATTCAGGTTCGGGTCCTCATATTCATTGCTAGAGGTTAGCCGGTGTCCCATCTTTGAGTGGTGAGCCCTCATACTTTGAGGACTAGCATTAGTTGACTATCTTTATGGCTTTTGTTAGTATTTGGAGTTAGCTGGGGTCTTGTCCTAACAAATCATTGTTCAGTTTAGAGACTTTCAGACATAGTAGAGATTCTGTATTTTGGTTTCAGATTCTGTTGTATTATGTTTGATTTGTTGATGACTCATTCTATCTATATCTTCAGTTTAATTCTTTTGTTAAGTTTATCTATGTTTGTTTAAGTCATTCTTTAGCCAAGGCTTAACTCGGGGCACTTGTGGTCCTGGATCCCATGTTATGTCTAGGGGATTGCCTCGGTGCGTGATAAACTTGGTAATAGAGCATCAGGTTCAAGAGTCTTAGGGTGTCTGAAAGCCACATCAAGTAGAGTCTCTTTCATGGGTGTGAAGCCCACCACATCTATGAGAGTGAGGCTATGGATATTTTAGGAAAAGTCTTCACTTCTTTCATGACCTATATCGTGTGACAGAGTTTAATTCTATTAATCCTCTAATCCATTCCTTATGTGTTTTAGATTATGCCTCCTCGCCGTGACATGCCTCGTCGAGCCACCCAAAATGTTGCTCCTACAGTTCCAGCCCCCAAAGTCACAAATGAGGAGTTCAGGAATGCCATCCACATGCTAGCCCAGACTATGGCCGCTCAGGACAACCAGCCTGCTCCTATCCCCGTCCACCCTCAAGGTGGGGTAGTGGCCCGAGTTCATGAATTTATCCGTATGACCCCACGTGAGTTCTGGGGTTTGAAAGTGAGTGAGGATCCACTAAATTTTATCAATAAAGTGAAGAAAATCTTTGATGTGATGCAAGTGGATTTGTGTTGATTTTGTCGAGTTAGCATCCTATAAACTCAAGGATGTAGCTCATATCTAGTTCACGTAATGGAAAGAATCTAGGGCTAGGGACATGGTCTCTATGACTTGGGAGTGTTTTGAGAGGGCTTTGTTTGACCGGTTCTTCCCGTGGGAGTTGAGGCAAGCTAGGGTTGAAGAGTTCATGAATTTGAGGCAAGGTTCCATGACGGTTCAGGAGTACGGGTTGAAGTTCACCCAGCTTTCTAGGTATGCTCCTTCTATAATGGATGACCCGTGGGATAAGATGAGTAAGTTTATTTATGGAGTATCAGATGTGGTAAAGAAGGAGTGTAGGTCCATGATGATTTTGGGTGATATGGATATTTCTTGACTCATGACTCATGCCCAATAGATCGAGGGAGACAAGTAGAGAGAGATGGCAAGGGAGAACAAGAGGGTTAGATCTGAGAGTTCATGTTTTGGCCATCATAGGTGCGGAGGTGGACATCTTTCTTTGTTTTAGAAGATATCATCAGGGTCTGTTCATTCTTTAGCTAGTGCTCCTACCCAGATCCCCAAGCCCCACCATTATCAGACTAGTAGAGGATCCACTTCCTATTCACAGGGAAGTGTTGCAAAGGGGACTCCTTACCCTTCTTGCAACAAGTGTGGTAGAAGTCACCCCGGTGAGTGTCTAGCTGGTAGAGAGGGATGCTTTGGGTGTGGAAAGGTTGGACATATGATTAAGGATTTCCCTTCAACTAAGAAGTGTCAGTGAGGTAGTAGGACTGAGTCTTCTCCAGCAGCATCAGGAGGTTGACCAGCCCAGTAAGGCACTACTTCTAGTTCTGGTGGTCAGCGCCAGAACTGCCTTTATGCCATGTCCTCTTGCCAGGACCAGGAGAGTTCACCGGACATTGTTACTGGTATGTTAAAAGTCTTCCCCTTTGATGTGTATGCTTTATTGGATCCTGGTGTATCCCTATCTTTTCTGACCCCTTATGTTTCTTGCAAGTTTGAGATTAGTCCGTATCAACTTTTAGAACCTTTTTATGTTTCTACTCCTGTGGTGAGTCAGTCCTAACCAAAATAATCTATCAAAATTGACCTATCTTAGTCCTTCATAAAGTCACTTCAACGGATCTAGTAGAGTTAGAGATGACCGATTTTGATATTATTCTTGGTATGGATTGGCTGTATGCTTGTTATGCATCGGTTGATTGTCATACTCGAGTCATCAATTTTACGTTCCCTAATGAACCTTTCTTAGAGTGGCAAGGTGGTCCTCTATCCTCGAAGGGTCATTTCATATATTATCTTAAGGCTAGAAAGATGATTTCTAAGGGTTATGTTTATCATATAGTTTGGGTTATGGACACGGAGTCTGAAACCCTATCCCTTTAGTCTATTCTTGTTGTGAATGAGTTCCTACAAGTGTTTCTTGAAGATTTACCTAGAGTCCCTCCTAATTGGGAGATCAACTTTAGAATAGATCTTCTTCTAGATATGAATCCTATCTCTATTCCTCCATATAGAATGGCTCCAACGAAGCTTAAGAAATTGAAGAATCAGTTGAAAGACCTCCTTGATAAGGGTTTTATTCGACCTAGCATATCATCATGGGGCGACTTGTTCATACCCCGTATTGTCATACTACTCATGAGTTTTGGTTTAGAAAATGACCCATGCGCATTGATGGAATATCGGGTGTCTTTCCTTGCATCATAGTTCATATCATGGAAAAACTTGCATACTTCGTGACTTGTAAAATTTGCATAGCTCTAGTTAAATTTTCATAAAACATATATTTTCATAGAATCATAAGAACTAGGCATGCAACTTCGTAATTACATAAAGGCCATGACCAAAGTGTCCCTAGGAATTAATTGGGAAAGGGATGGAAATTGGTCAACTTTCAGTGACCACGAGTGGATTCTACGACTCGTAGACTTTTCCACGACTCGTGGACTGCTAGTCGTGGAAGCTGCCAAAAATTCAACCTGCAGGAGACTTTCTACAATTTAACAGGATGACTCGTGGAAGCCTCCACGAGTCGTAGAACCTAATCGTGGAACTCAGGGAACTTAACTGACCTCTGATCAACTTCCACGTGTCAACAGTATGACCCGTAGAAACTTCTACGAGTCGTGGAAGTGACTCGTGGTTGTAAGTACTGAGGTTGGTCTGCAGGACTGGGAACATGAGTCACTCCCACGACTCGTGGAACCTTCCACGACTCGTGGACTTGACCCGTGGTCCCTGGAACTTGGATTTTTCTGAAGTTTTCATCTTGGATAGCTGGATACATGTACGGGGTGTTACCCCCCCCCCCTTATTTTTACTTGTTATTTTGAGCATTTACTCTCACTTTGAACTCAATTCAATACAATCTCTATTTTTAGTTTTATTGCTTTTTAATTGAATTGCGATTGTAGTGACAACATCCCAATTCCCCCCATCCTTTTACTTGTTATTTTGAGCATTTACTCTCACTTTGAACTCAATTCGATACAATCTCTATTTATCTACTCCAAGTCCCATGGGTACGACCCCGACACTCATTGAGATTATAAATTTTGTTTTGCTACACGATCGCCATGACCTCCTACTTTGGAGAGCACGATTTGAGCGTTCATCAATATGTACGTCCTATAGCATGGTAAGATGCTATAGGTTTGGAATCACTTGCCACAACTATTTCCATTATATTTTCTAATCCTTTTATGACTTCTTCCATTACCCCATCTTCAATGGTATCTTTCTCCATCTTATTCTGATATGCCGGGATTTTACGGTACTTTCGACACTTAAAACTAAGGATTTTGGGAGTTCTTAAGTGTGTTTTATGAGATATAATGCTTGTTTGCTACATGTGCAGGGAAAAGTGTTTAAAAGACAAAAAGATAAAACACAAATTGTTGTTTCTGGTCTAAAAGTCATACCCCACGGGCGTGGGATCCACCACGGCCCATAGGAAGAGACGTCAGAATGAGACAACAGACTTTAGAAGCAAGAACCCATCCCGTGACCAATTTGGGATGGGAATCAGAGACACAACGGGATGTCATAGTTCCCCATCAAAATGAACCAGCAGAGCTAAAGGCTAGAAGCAAGGACTGACGCCCTGCCATGATGCCTGTGAAAGCCACGACGGGACGTCACACACTCCCGTAGGGACTGGACAGAGCCATTGAGAACAAGATAATTTAGTTGATGAGTTGCCCATGATGCTTGTGGCAACCGTGATGGTGCGTCAGCCTGACCTATCGGAATGAGGCAGATGACTTGGAGAAAAAGTGAGGGAAGGTCCGACGGGCACCCACGATACCCGTGGAATCCATGATGGCCCGTGGGGCCTTCCTATGAAAACTGTCGTGTTCTAGCTCTCTTAGTCTGATAGGATTTGGTCTGTTTTGTCTATAAATACATTTCCTTAGGTTATATTTTGTAGTTACACAATTGTTACGTATTGTTACACATACTTTACGCATAATTGAGACATCATAACACAATTTTTGAGAATTCCATTATTGTTCTTGATTTATTGAAGTGTTCTTGAGAATTCAAGACTCCGGTTTTCTTTACTTGTTGTTGTAAGTTATAATCATGATCTCTTCATCTAAATTTGATTGTTTTCTTACGACTATGAGTAGCTAAATCCAAAACTAGGGTTGTGGGAATGATGAAGGATAAACAAAGTAGGCAACGTACTTGGTGGTCCTAGGACAGTGTTCATGCATGTATTGTTCTTCCTCTCATTTTGATTGATTTTTAACGGTTGCAAATGTTAGAACTCGCCTAATTACTACTTGCTTGACCAAAGGGGTAACGAATAGGAAAGGGGATTACACAACGGATATATGAGGCTACCAACCTTCACCTAATTAGCTTGAACTTGCCCGGGGAAAGCTAATCTGGGATAACTGGTAAGGGTTAGACAAGTAAACACCCGTAGATTGACCAAGTTGCATGGTGATATTCATCTATTTTGGCAGCCATCCGCTTAGGAGAACCTAACTTACTGATCTTGCATCCGTAGCACCAAACTATATTACTAAGTACAATGCCTTACAACATTATGATTTCATGGGGAACACTACCCTAATCACTTCTCTCGTTGATTACAATACTTGAAATTGTTACCTTGTTACTTGCTCGAATCTAAATTACGAATATTACTTTTACTTTAAACCCCCCTTCGAGGGAAATAAATGGCTAAGAGCCCGAATAAACATAGTTGACCCTAGTCCTACCATATTCCCTGTAGGATCGACCCCAACCTTAGTAGGGTTCTATATTTGAACATCGATCATTTTATGCTTCTAAAAAGAGGTGTAATTTAGGCATATCAAATTTTAGCACCGTTGCCGGAAAATACGGTTTAGGATTAAGAGAGATTATGTTTATTTCACTATTTGTCCATATTTCCTAATTTTACTTTTTCTATTGTTTTTGTTTTTGTTCCACAGGTTGTACACTTGTGCATGCCCAGTACAAGGAGTCAAGTCAATCCCCTGATTCTATTCGATCTCGAACTCCCACTAACTCTGAGAAATATGGTTAAGGAGGGAGTTTTTAAGACACTTGAACAGGCCATAGCACGGATGCTGGCCAAAAAATAGCAGAGGCAAAAGGCATCAGAAGATGCTCAAATTACACAAGATGCACAAGCTGCAAATGCACTTACCCAAAAGAATGCTCAAGCTGAGAAAGCACAGCAAGCTAGACAGTAAGTTGTTTTTCAAGACGCACTGAATGCTTAAGTTGTGAGAGACGAGGCAGCCTGACATAATGTACCTCATGATCTAGTCGCACCAAGGTGGAATAGAGGTTGACAGTTTCAGCAACCCCAACACGTCTCTCATTACAATCTTAATGATGATGAGGTTGATGACGGAGGAACAACAGGACCCATAGTATTGCCACCACTGCCCAAAGGTATAAAGTTTGACATTACTAGCACCATGAACCAGTTGTTGAACCTGAAAGGACTATTTGCTGGCAAGCCCACTGATGATGCAAACTCGCACTTGATGAACTTTGTGGGAAACTGCAAGGCTTAGAACATCCCAGGGGTAGACCAAGATGCTATCAAATTATGGCTCTTCCCATTTTCTTTAACTGGAGAAGCAACACTTTGGCTTGCGGAATTACCTGATGCTTCAATATTCACATGGCTTGAACTGAGAAATACATTTCTAGAGAGGTTCTTTCCTCTATCAAGGATATTGTAGCTCATGCAAGAGATCTATATCTTCAAGCAACTACCGTGGAGGCACTATATGAAACATGGCTTAGGTTCAATAAAAAGCTGAAACAGGTACTGAATCACAGAATCCTTGTGGACCATTTGATGGAGATTTTCTACAGAGCACAAAATGCAAACACCAAGGCAGTCGCTGATACAGTCACTGGAGGAGCTTTCATGGAAAATACTTACACCGAAGCCTCTGAGATGCTTGATAGAGTTACCAAGACAAACAGAGTCTGGCACATGAGAGAGGCTGAGATTTCAGCAGGAACTTTTGCAGTTGGGAAATCCATAGACTATCAAGAGTTGCAAGAAATTAGAAAGAATTTTATAGGGTTAAAAACAACTATAGATCTGATTGCTAAACAAATCCTTAATTATAGAGAAGAGAAGGTGAAAGTTGTAGGTTCACAAGGTAAAGCACCAAGATAGGATGGGCATGAATTTGATGAAGAAGCTAACAACCTGAATGATCAAGTGGTGGGTTTCTAGGCCAATGTCCAAGGAAAACAAGGTCCGAGTAGAGATAGAGATGGTGACTGTCATAAGAGGGAGGGCTACAAGAATGATAGAAGCAGCCTGTATGTCCCTCCTGGAAACCATAAAGCAGGATCTGAATAACTAACTATCAAAGAGATGATTGCCAAGGTGTTGCAGAAGGTGGAGTCGACTGATAGGAACTTGAAGGAGATGCGTATGGACATCTCAGGTATGAGTCAGTAGGTGGAGTCACATGCAGTCTCCATAAAGCAGATTGAGATTCAAATGAACCAAATGTCTACAACCCTAAATCAATATCAAAAGGGTACTCTACCAAGTAAAACAGTTCAGAATCCAAAAAATGATAGACATTGCATGGCGGTGACTACACAAAGTGGAAAGAAGACCGTTGATCCTTCGATCTCTAAAGTTGTTAAGGATCAAACTAAGCCTGAAAATAATGAAGTTTAAATTGTGCTTGAGTCTGAGGTAAAGGGTGATAAGGATAACCAAATTGTAAAAGATCTGGCTGATACCAAGAGGATGGAGAAGGAGGTTATTGAAGTTGTAAAGCCTATGACTCAACCTCCTACTCCTTTCCCAAAGAGACTAGCCAAAAAGGTTGAAGATGGCAAGTTTAGAAAATTCATCTCTATGTTGACGAATTTTTCAGTTAATACTCCATTGGTTGAGGCTCTAGAGCAGATGTCTGGTTATGCAAAGTTCATGAAGGACTTGGTAATTAAGAAGAGAACTGTCAGTTTTGACCCTGCAGATAATTTGCACCATTGTAGTACAATAGTGTCCCGTTCTCTTGTGCATAAGAGAGAAGATCCTGGAGCCTTCACTATTCCATGCACTATTAGGGCATTCTATTTTGCCAAAGCGCTATGTGACTTGGGTGTAAGCATTAATCTAATGCCCCTGGTAGTGTTCAGACAGTAAGTCTTAGAAGCCTCCACACTGATTATAATGCAGTTATTGATGGCAGATAGCACTGTGAAACGGCCAGTGAGTATCTTATATGATGTGCTTGTGAAAGTAGAATCCTTTATATTTCCAGCAAACTTCGTGATTCTATACTATGAGGTGGACTTTGAGGTTCCCATCATCTTGGGGCGACCACTCCTTGCCACTAGGCATGCCTTAGTTGACTTAGAGACAGAGCAGATGAAATTCAGGCTGAATAATGAGGAAGTCACTTTTAACCTATGATAATCTATATGGCACCATAATGACATGAGGGTAGTCTCAGTGATTGATGTGGTAGATGAAGAGAAATTGTCCATTCTAGTTGAGGAGCGACTTAGTATGGAAGCACTTGCAGCCGTGTTTCCACTACATGCTTCCATGACTAGTGGAAGTTTCCACGAGCCGTAGCACTCAGTCGTGATCCCTGAGTCGTGAATCTTAGTAGTCTTTCTTACAAATTTCTCAGGGTATTTTAGACCTTTCCTTTCTAATTTTACTACGACTATATATAGTCCTAGGCTTATTTTATTAAGTTTAATTCCCCAAAACAAAGTAAGAACTTTCAAAAGGCAATTCAAGTCAGACAGAGCTTCTTCTCCAAGTTCCAGGCCTAGGGTTATTTCTTCCAAGCTTCAACTCCAGAATTCTTGCAGGGATTTCTCCATAGATTCTTCACCAGGTATGTGGGATTTCACTAGTGGGTTCCTTTTACCCATTAGGTCCCTAGATTCCAGAAAAATCTTTAGTTTTCCTCAAGAATGTTTCAGACCTAGGGTTCTCAATTCCTAGGAAATTATTGAAATTTAGTTCTTACAGTTTTTATGGCATTAATCACATGTTCTGGGAAAATTATTACAGTTTTATGAAAAATGCTTAGAAACCCTAGCTTGTAGATATTCTAGTATTTCATGATTTTGACTTGCTAGGCAGATCAGTTATATGCTCATGCTTCAGAAATTGAGTGTTATATCTTTCAGTATTTGATGTTGCATTCCCAGTCAGTTATCAATATTTTGAGCTATCTTTCATTTCAGTAAGTTATTCTTACATTCAGTGGGAGTAGACTTAGTACCAAGCGGACTAGGGGATGAGGGATTAGCTGTCAGTTTAGTCTATGACCTTTAGCAGCAGTCCCCAAGTCCCAGAACTATGGTGCCATCGTAGGTTTAAAGGAGTCAGCTGTCAGACTAGGATGCACCTCCTTTTCCCTTGTGGACATCAGTAGTGGATCTACGTCAGACTTGTTCATACCCTTATCAAGGTATGAACACCTTCCCATCCAGGGTTAAAGGTTGTCCCCATAGTTGGCTCAGCTTGGGGTATGTCAGTTAGTAGTGTCTCCTACAGTCAGACTCTTATTTGCAGTAACCTTGTATCCATTACATATATTATCAGCATTTAACTCAGCATATTATCTCATGATTTATACTTGGTCATTACATTAGTTCAGCTTTCAGTTTATTGGCAGTATGTTTATTTCATGATCAGCTTTATATTGTCCAGCTTAGCATATATCCTGCATGCTCAGTATATTCAAAGTACTGACGCATACTTTTGTGCTACATCATTTTATGATGTAGGTTTAGGTACTCACCATCCAGACCGCATTTAGTTCGACTCCCGGTCCGTACTCAGCAGTTCATTTGGTGAGTCCTCATTAGTTTGAGGACAGTGGACATGCTTCATTTAAGTATTTATTCCTAGTTTCAGATTTGTTACAGTTAGCTGGGGGCATATCCCAGCAACTCCTATTCAGTTAGATGGATTTCAGACATAGATTAGACTTAGCAGTTGTTAGTGTTATTTTTCAGTCAACACTATACTATTTATGTTCCTTATATATTTAGACTTTTGGGTTCTTCCCATTTTCAGGTATTTAAGTTGTTTTAGCTTCAGCATAGTTAATGTTGAAACTGAATTATCTCTATATATATGCCATGCCATAGGTTAGCTTAGGGTTACTTATGACACTAAGCACTGTGTCGCATCCAGGGGGTTGCTTTCGGGTGTGACAAACTGGGTATCAGAGCATCAGGTTCAAGTGTCCTAGGGTGTCTGAAAGTCACATCAAGTAGAGTCTTCTTCATGAGTGTGAAGCGTGCCACACTTATTAGGGAGAAGATGTGAGACGTCATTAGGAATAACTTCCCTTCTTTCTTTTCCAGTTCGTGATATAGAGTATAAACTCTATTTAAATTCTCCTCTATTCTAACTCATGCTCTTCACATTTTAGAAAAATGCCTCCCAGAAGAGCAAACGCTAGGAATCAGCCAGCACCAGCAGCTCCAGCAGACCCATTGAATGAGCAGGTTACGCATGCCGAATTCAGGGCTACTTTTCAAATACTTGCTCAGGCCATGACCATCCATTTCAACCAGCAGGCTGCGACTCTAGCACCGCCTCAAGTTAATACTGCTGCAGCCAGAATTCGAGACTTCACTCGGATGAACCCTCCAGAATTTCATGGGTCCAAGTCAGAGGAAGATCCACAAGAGTTTCTAGAAGATATTCAAAAGGTGACATACGTTATGGGTGTCACCCCAGTAGAGAGTGCAGACTTAGCTACCTATCAGCTGTAAGGGGTAGCTTATACTTGCTACCAGCAGTGGAAGGAATCTCATTGTGCCAATGTAGGGTCAGTGACATGGGATCTTTTCAAGACTGCATTTTTAGACCGGTTCTTCCCACTATAGCTCAGGGAAGCCAAGGTTCAAGAGTTCATCAATCTGAGGTAGGATGACATAAGCGTGAAGGACTATTCTCTGAAGTTCACTCAGCTGTCTAAGTATGCCCCGGCAATAGTAGATGACCCTAGAGCTCGTATGAGCAAGTTCATGTCTGGTGTGTCTGATGATGTGTCAAGGAATGCAAGACTGCAATGCTCGTGAAGGAAATGGACTTCTCCAGGTTGGTTACTTAAGCTCAACAGATGGAGGAGGAAAAGATCAAGGAAATGGGAGGTGGTGCTAAGAGGGCTAGGACAGGTTAGTATGGCCACTCTCAGAAGAGGTCAAAGGGTGGCAACCTCTCTTATTATCGCAAGAAAAATTTGGCTCCAGCTCTATCTTTTGCAAGTGCCCTAGTTCCCAAGTTCAAGAAAGATAGACGGGATAGACCGTCTGGCTCTAAGTCCCACGGTACAGCTACTAGTGGGCGCACTAACCCAGTGTGCAAAAAGTGTGGTAGGAACCACCAAGGTGAGTGCCTAGTAGGTAGTGGAAATTACTTTGGGTGTGGCAAGCCAGGCCACTTGATGAGGGATTATCCCACAGCTTCTCAGAAGGGTAAGGATGTCCGCCCGTAGACTCAGGCTGGTTCTACAGCAGCCCCAGCAGGTCGCCCCACTCAGCAGGGTGCCTCATCTAGTATTGGTGGCGGTCAGCGCCATAATAGGTTGTATGCTCTTCAGGCTTGACAGGATCAGGAGGACTCTCCTGATGTGGTCACGGGTACATTATGAGTCTTTAATACTGATGTTTATGCATTGTTAGACCATGGGGCTACACTTTCCTTTATGACTCCATATATAGTAGTACATTTTGATGTCAGTCCAGAAACCCTCCTAGGACCCTTCTCAGTCTCTACTCCAATTGGTGACCAAGTTATTTCTAGATGGGTATACAGAAATTGCCCAGTCACAGTTTCCCAGAAAGTCACCTCAGCAGATCTTGTAGAGTTAGAAATGGTAGACTTTGATATCATTCTGGACATGGATTGGTTACATTCCTGTTATGCCTCAGTCGATTGTAGAACTAGGATCGTTCGGTTTCAGTTTCCTTATGAGCCAGTCCTAGAGTGGAAAGGTAGTAACTCGGTGCCTATAGGTCATTTCATCTCCTACCTTAAGGACAGAAAAATGATCTCCAAGGGGTATATCTATCACCTTATTTAGATTAAGGATTCAAACTCCGAGACCCTAACTGTAGAATCAGTCCCAGTGGTGAATGAGTTTCCAGAAGTGTTTCCAGAGGATCTTTCCAGAGTTCATCCCGAAAGGGAAATCGACTTCGGAATTGATCTTCTCCTAGATACCAAACCAATTTCGATTCCTCCCTACAGAATGGCTCCAGCTGAGCTTAAGGAATTGAAAGAACAACTGAAGGACTTACTAGATAAGGGTTTCATCAGACCCAATATTTCTCCATGGGGTGCTCCAGTATTGTTCATGCATAAAAAGGATGGTTCCCTCAGAATATGACTTGACTACCGTCAGTTGAACAAAGTCACAATCAAGAATAAATATCTCATCCCCAGGATTGATGACTTGTTTGACCAGCTTTAGGGCGCTAGTTATTTTTCCAAGATAGACCTCAGATCCAGCTATTATCAGCTTAGAGTCAGAGATAGTGACATCCCGAAGACAACCTTCAGAACTCGGTATGGTCACTATGAATTTGTTGTTATGTCTTTTGGACTAACCAATGCTCCTATAGCTTTCATGGACCTAATGAACAGGGTGTTCAAGCAGTATTTGGACTTGTTCATCATTGTCTTCATTGATTATATCCTTGTTTATTATAGAAATGAAGAGGAGCATGCGAATCATTTGAGGGTTGTTCTTAAGACCCTCAAGGATTGCCAGCTATTCGCTAAGTTCAGCAAGTGCAAATTCTAGTTACAGTCTATTGATTTCCTTGGTCATGTGGTACCTAGAGAAGGGATCCGTGTTAATTCCCAGAAAATTGAGGCAGTAAAGGACTGGCCCAGACCCACCTCTCCGACAGACATCAAAAGTTTCTTGGGTTTGGTAGGTTATTACAGGAGGTTCGTAGAAGGATTTTCATCCATAGCTTCCCCATTGACTAAGTTGACTCAGAAAATGGTCAAGTTTCAGTGGCCAGAGGAGTATGAGAAGAGTTTCTTAGAACTGAAGACCAGGTTGACCACAGCTCCTGTTTTGACTCTACCAGATGGTTCAAACGGTTACGTGATTTATTGCGATGCCTCCCGAGTTGGCTTAGGTTGTGTTTTGATGCAGCAGGGTAAGGTCATAGCTTATGCTTCCATATAGCTTAAGGCCCATGAGAAGAACTCGCAACCCATGACCTCGAGCTTGCCCTAAAAATTTGGAGGCACTATCTGTATGGTGTTCATATTGATGTGTTCACATATCACAAGAGTCTTCAGTATGTCTTCACCTAGAAAGAGTTGAATCTTTGCCAGAGGAGATGGCTTGAGTTCTTCACGGATTATGATGTGAATGTGCTCTACCATCTGAGTAAGGCCAATATAGTGGTGGATGCTCTCAGTAGACTGTCTATGGGTAGTGTATCTCATGTTGAGGAAGAGAAGAGAGAACTGGTCAGAGATGTTCATCGGCTTGCTCGCCTAGGAGTTTGCGTTATGGACACGTCAGACGGTAGTGTGATCATTCAGAATGGGTCAGAATCTTCTTTGGTAGCTGAAGTTAAGGAGAAGCAGGAGAGTGATCCCATACTACTTCAGCTGAAGGGTGCAGTTCATCAGCAAAGAGTAGAGGCTTTCTCCCAAGGGGGGATGGTGTACTCCGTTATCTGGGTCGCTTATGTGTTCCTAAGGTGGGTGAGTTGAGATAGCAGATCCTTTCAGAAGCCCATAATTCTAGATATTCCATTCATCCAGGTACCACTAATATGTACCATGATCTACGGGAAGTCTATTAATGGAACGGCATGAAGAGAAACATCGCAGATATTTTGGCTAAGTGCCCTAACTGTCAGCAGGTAAAGGTAGAACATCAAAAACCAGGAGGTGTGACTCAGGAGATTAGTATTCCTACCTGGAAGTGGGAAGTGGTCAACATGAATTTCATTATGGGCTTACTCCGTACTCGTAGGCAGCATGATTCTATTTGGGTGATAGTGGACAGAGTCACTAAGTCAGCCCACTTCTTGGCAGTCAAGACTACATATTCTGCGGAGGATTATGCTAGGCTCTACATCAGTGAGATATTCAGATTGCATGGGGTTCGTTTGTCTATCATCTCAGATAGATGCCCTCAGTTTACTACTCATTTTTGTAGATCATTCCAGAGAGGTCTTGGTACTCAGGTAAAGCTCAACACAGCTTTTCACCCGTAGATGGATGGTCAGGCAGAGCATACCATTCAGACTCTAGAGGACATATTAAGATCCTATGTGATCGACTTCAAGGGTAGTTGGCATGATCACCTACCTCTCATAGAGTTTGCCTCCAATAATAGCTTCCATTCCAGCATTTAGATGGCCCCATATGAGGCTCTATATGGGTGCAGATGTAGATCACCTGTTGGTTGGTTCGAAGTGGGTGAAGCAGCCTTGATTGGGCCAGATTAAGTTCATCAGGATATGAAAAAGTTCAGCTCATCAGAGATAGACTAAAGACAGCTCATCAGAGATAGACTAAAGACAGCTCAGAGTCATCAGAAATCCTATGCAGATGTTAGGAGGGGGAGCTTAGAGTTTAAAGTTAATGATTGGGTTTTCCTGAAGGTGTCACCTATGAAGGGGGTGATGAGGTTTGGCAAGAAGGGGAAGCTCAGTCCCCGGTATGTAGGTCCTTACAAGATCCTAAAGAGGGTTGGTAATGTGGCTTATGAGTTTAGAGTTGCCAGCAGAACTAATAGTCGTTCATCCAGTCTTTCACATTTCCTTGCTGAAGAAGTGTGTGGGTGATCCGATATCTATAGTACCCTTAGAGAGTGTGACTGTGAAGGATAGCCTCACCTATGAGGAGGTTCCAGTTGAAATTCTTGACCATCAGGTTCATAGGTTGAGGAATAAGGAAGTCGCATCAGTTAAAGTTTTCTCGAGGAATCAGTCCATAGAGGGAGCTACTTGGGAAGCAGAAGCAGCCATGATATCCAAGTACCCCCACCTCTTTCCCTCTGATTCAGTTTCAGCTTAAGGTAATTAGTTCCTCTCCAATATCTTAGTTTACTCTTGTGTAATTCAGTCTCAGTACCATTGTTCCAGTAGTTATCCTTGCATTTCAGCATACTTGCATGTTTATGGAAATCAGTTCAGTAGATATCAGTTTCCAGTACTCAATTGGTAGGGATTCAGCTCTTTCCCTCCAATATCAGCTTGTTTAGTCTTCATTCAAGGATGAATGATCCCAAGGGGGAGATATAGTAACACCCTAGAACTTCCAAGCCCAGACTTAGCTCAGAAAACCAGAAGAAATAAAATTTTCCAACTGTCAGGGACCATGAGTCACTTCTACGAGCCGTGGAACAATCCACGAGTCGTGTACTGGACTTGTGGAACTCAGAACAGAGAACTGTCCCTCTGAAGTTCATTCCACGACTTGAGTCCACGACCCATAGAAATTTCCACGGATTGTGGAACTCGCCCGTGGAATCCTCCATGCATATGGTCCCCAGGAACCACGATTGGGTTCCACGACCCGTGGAAGCTTCCACGAGTCATGAACCCAGCTCGTGGGACTCAGGGTTCAAAGGCCCAAAATTGCAAGTTAGGAACCACGAGTGGGTTCCACGACCCGTGGAAGTTTTCATGAGTCGTGAATCCAACTCGTGGGACTCATACCCAGAAGCTAACTCTCAGGACTAGGGAACCACGACATGCTTCCAAGACTCGTGGAAGTTTCCACGAGCCGTAGGACTCAGTCGTGATCCCTGAGTTGCGAATTTCAGCAGTCTTTCTTATAAATTTCTCAGTTCTTACAGTTTTTATGGAATTAATCACATGTTCTGGGAAAATTAGTACTGTTTCATAAAAAATGGTCAGAAACCTTAGCTTATAGATGTTCTAGTATTTTATGATTTTGACTTGCTAGGCAGATTAGTTATATGCTCATGCTTCAGAAATTGAGTGATATCTTTCAGTATTTGATGTTGCATTCCCAGTCAGTTATCATTATTTTGAGCTATCTTTCATTTCAATATGTTGTTCTTACATTCATTGGGAGTAGACTTAGTACCGAGTGGACTAGGGGATGAGGGCTTAGCTTTCAGTTTAGGCTATGACCTTTAGCAGCATTCCCCAAGTCCCAGAACTATGGCACCACCGTAGGTTTAGATGAGTCAGCTGTCAGACTAGGTTGCACCTCCTTATCCCTTGTGGACATCAGTAGTGGATCCACGTCAGACTTGTTCGTACCCTTGGCAAGGTATGAACACCCTCCCATCCAAGGTTACAGGTTGGACCCATAGTTGGCTAATCTTGGGGTATGTTGATTAGTAGTGTCTCCCACAGTCAGACTCCTATTTTCAGTGACCTTTTATCTAGTACATATATTATCAGCATTTAGTTCAGCTTTCAGTTTATTGGCAGTATGTTTATTTCATGATCAGCTCTATATTGTCCAGCTTAGCATATATCTTGCTTGCTCAGTACATTCAAAGTACTGACACATACTTTTGTGCTACATCATTTTATGATGTAGGTTTAGGTACTCACCATCCAGACCGCATTTACTTTGACTCCTGGTCCGTACTCAACAGTTCATTTGGTTAGTCCTCATTAGTCCGAGGACAGTAGACATGCTTCATTTCAGTATTTATTCCTAGTTTCAGATTTGTTAGAGTTAGCTAGGGGCATGTCCCAGCAACTCCTATTCAGTTAGATGGCTTTCAGACATAGATTAGACTCAGCAGTTGTTAGTGTTGTTTATCAATCAGAACTATACTATTTATGTTCCTAAAATATTTAGACTTTTGAATTCTTCCCATTTTCAGATATTTAAGTTGTTTTAGCTTTCGCACAGTGAATGTTTACATTGAATTATCTCCATATATATTCCATGCCCATGGGTGAGCTTTGGGTCACTTGTGACACTAAGCACCGTGTCGGGTTCAGGGATAGCTTCGGGGCGTCACAGGTACAAACCCCAAGACTAGAAATATCGACACTTTGCTCTATTGTTTGGTCTGCTATACCCAACTCAAATGGATATCGCAATACTGATGGTCCCTTAACTCACACAGCTCCAGCTGAAGTGGAGGAGGAAGCTTGCCTATGAGAAAATGGGTTAGTAGCATCTTTTATCAACCCAACATCCTGTGTTTGTGTCACCTAGATCATATGGTCCACATCAGGCATAGTTGGGACTGCCGAATCTATACAGAAGAGATGAATAAAGTAAGGAAAAGGGATACTAGTTTTTTCTCTGAATGCTTGCTCATGAATCTCCTCTATGATGTAGCAGGGGATGTTTATCTCATAACTAGCATGATGCTGGAAACTATGTCGGGCTGCCTCATCCCTTGTAGCTTGAGCATTTAGTGCATCTTGACGGGCAACCTCTTGTCTCTCTTGCTCAGCTGCAACATTTTGATTAGCTAAATCTATGGCAGCCTGAGCATCCTGTGCAACTTGGGCAACTGCAGCTGCCTGAATCCTTTGTTGTTCCTCGGCCAACATCCGTGTTGTGGCCTGTTCAGGTGTCTCGACAACCCCATCCTTCACCATATTTCTCAGAGTTTGTTAGAGTTTGGTATCAAATGGAATTAGGGGATTTCCTTGACTCCATGTATTAGGCATGCACAAGTATGCAACCTATGAAACAAAACAAAAACAACAAAAAGTAAATCAGGAAATAAGGACTAATAGTGAAATAAACACAATTTCTCTTAATCCTAAACCGTATTCCCCAGCAATGGTGCCAAAATTTGATATGGACAAATTACACCTCCAAAAGGAAGTATAAAGCGGTCATTGGTCAAATATATAACTTAAACAAGGTTAGGGTCGATCCCACAGGGAATATGGTAGGACCTCATTCAACTGTGTGTATTTACGCTCTTAGTTGTCTTATTTCCCTAATGGGGGTTTTTAAGTATAAAGTAATATTTGTAAAGTATCAAGTAACAAGTAACAACAAGTATTGATATTGTTTTAATTCAGAGAGAGAATGGACTATGACTTTTCCCCATGAGTTCATAACATAGTAGGCGTTGTACTAGCAATCTATTCTAGTGCTTAGCATGCAAGATCGGTAAGTTAGGTTCACCTAAATGGTTGGTCCCCTAGATAGATGAATTTCACAATGCAACTTGGTCCATCTACGGGTGTGTTTTACTAGCCCTTACCTTTGATCCTAAATTAGCTATTCCCGGATAAGGTAAACCTATTAGATGAGGGTGGTGGCCTCAAATCTCTGTTTTATCATCCCTTTTCCAGTTGTTACCCCATTGGTCCGACAAGTAAGAATAAGGAGAGTTCTAATGTTGCGCACCATTAAAAAGCAATCAAAGCAAAGGGATTAATAATACATGCATAAACACCTTCTTAGAATTGCTAAGTACTTTGCCTACTTTGTTAATCCGCCATGGTTCCCACAACCCTAGTTGTGGATTTAGCTACTCATGTTCATAAGCAAACAATCAGATGTTGTTGAAGAATTCATAATCGTATACTTACGAGATGATGTAAAGAAATTTAGAATCTTGATTAAATAAAGAAGAATCAAGAGTCAAGAGCCAATGGATGTATAAATCTCTCAAAATCAAGAACAATATAATACCAAGTGTTTTTGAAGTTGTTTCCGAAAAAATAATACAACATAACACGTAAAAGAAAGCCTAAGAAAGGTATTTATAGACATTACAAATCCTATCCTAAATAAACTAGGAGAACTGGGTTTGGCATCTTCCACGGACATAATCCATCGTCCGTGGAACGTTCTACGGCTCGTGTAAGCTTCTCGTGGAAATCAGGCCCCTTGTCTTCTTGTAGGTTAAATTCCACGAAGATATTCTATGTCTCGTGGATTGATCCACGGCTCGTGGACTGGCCTCGTGGATCTCAGGATTTTTACTCATCTTCTAATTAGGTTCCATGAATATGAACCATGACTAGTGGAAAGGTCCACAGCTCATGGAACCCTATCGTGAATCTCAGGGCTTCAGGCACCTTTACACTATTATTTCCACGACTGACTTCCACGATTCGTGGATGCTTTCATGACTCATTGTGTAGAGTCGTGGAAGTCAGTTCCGGCCCTTTTTGCAATCATTTTCTGAACTTAACCTCTGAACCTTGTTTTCCTGCAAACAAACTTAAAAACACATTAAATCTACTAAAAATCGCTAAAGAACATACTCCAATTCCAAGTTTTAAGCGTCAAAAGTGCTGCAAAACCATGGCACATCAAGTATAATAGAGAAAAGTAATAGAGGGTGATGGTTGATAGGAGAAAAAGAAGAAGAAAGGTTGTGGGTCAATTTCTAGGTCAGGTTGGTTAATGGGTAGGTCAACAAAAAATTTAAAAACTTACCTAGGTGTGCCGCGATGTCTGATTCGCACATGACAATATGCATCTCACACATCAGTTTGCACGTGACGTTGGGAGACCAATTTTTTGCCCAGACTTGTAGTTCAGCATGCTATGGAGGTGCAATGCACAAAATGAAAGGTGCAATTTGCACCTTCGATCGCACATCAGCTCTACTATTCTTTTTCTTCCCAGTTCACTAGTCTGTGTGTGTGGTGCCACATGCGTGCGCACAATGGGATGTGCAAACTGCATGGCCAATCGCACATGTTCTACTGTCCTTTTCTTTGAATTACTCATTTTTCCATCTCCGTGCATTCCTAAAACTCACCAAAAACAACAAAAGGGTAAAAGAAATGAATTTAAAACACTTGGGTTGCCTTCCAAGAAGCGCTTGATTTTATGTCGCAGCTCGACGATAGTACCTTAATCTCTCAATCATTATCCAGGAGCATACCAATCTAATTGGCATGGTCCCATCCCAAGCAAGGGAAGTGCTGCTTCAACAACTTCATAGCATTCTCTTATTGCCAAGTTGGCAACACCATAGATTCTGGTACCTCCTTTATTTCAAACTGACCATGGGATTAAACCAACTTGCCCTCGGAAGTGATCACAGATGCAACTCTAAACTCGTTTAGTGGTCTAGTAGGTTGACATACATTAAATGTAACTTCCTCGCTCCCCTCACGTAACTTAAGCTCTCCAGCTCTACATCAACAAGAGCTCTCCCGGTTGCCAATAGTGTTTCCCTAATATGATGGGCACATTAAGATCAACATCGCAAACCAAGACCACAAAGTCGCTGGCAAGATGAACTTGTCTACCTTTACCAACACATCAAACAAAATCTCCACCAGGTGTTTTATTGAACAATCAGGCATTAGCAATCTCATTGATGTAGGCTTAGGAGTACCTATGCCTAATTTTCTAAAAATCACAAGGGGCATCAAGTTGATACTTACCCCGAGATCATATAAGGCCTTTCAAAACAAAAATACTCCAATAGTACACGGGATGGTGAATGCTCCTGGATCTTTCCATTTAGGGGTGATGTTGCTTCTCATCACCGCACTATAATTGTGGAATACTTCTACCATCCCCACATCAATCACTCACTTCTTCTTTAACATCTCCATTGTAAACTTGGCATACCCTGGCATTTGCATGAGAGAGTAAACCAAAGGAATATTGATGACTAGCTTGTTGAACATGCTGACAAAGTTATTGAATTGATCATCTTACTTTTTCTTGGCTAACCTCTGAGGATATGGAGAGGGCCCTTTTGGCAATATCTTTGGCATACTTAGATCATCCTCCTCAATCTCAATAGCAATTTGCGAAGGAAACTCGGTCTCATCCTTCTCTTCATGTGGGTCTTCATCATTTTCACTTACATTAGGTGCACTAGGCTTCACCCAAATATTTGGACTCTCATCAACTTTGCTCTCAACAACAACATCCTCTTCTATATTTTCCTCATGCTCCATAACAACCTCAATATTCAGATTCCTTACCCCGCTAAGCATCCTTCCACTCTGAGTGACTATTGCCATCACATGGCCATCATTCTTCGAGTTCGCAAGTGTGTCACTTGGAAGTATGCCTTTCAAACAATGGTTTATTTGAGAGGAGAGGTGGTTCATTTGGGCCTCTAAATGCTTGATAGATGCTAAATGGGAACTCACCATTTGATAAAGAGTGGATACCTCACTTTTTAAATCTTTCACCTTGTTATTCGTTGATTCAACTCTTTTCAATACTTAAGACAAAATGTCCTCAATCTTGGAATGTTCGGGGTTACTCATTGTTGGTTGGTAGAGAGACACATTGGCTTTTGTTGGAGGCACGTAAGGGTTAGCACTACGGTGATTATAACGATCACCGTCTCTCACGTTCTCTCCATGGACCATCACAGTTTCTACCCTGCTCCCTATCTCTCTATTGATTTTCTTTGTCTCGATTCCAACCTTAGTTCTCCTCTTAGACACCAAGGACCTTGGCTTATATTCAGGTTAAGAACCCGCCGCTAGAAAACAGGCCTCCTCATCCATAGGGGAGTACACACCTTTATCATGAGATCTAAAACCATAAGTACCCACTGTATTAACACTTTTTGCTCCACTTTCCATCATGTGTTTAACCAATAGGTCAATTTGCATCAATATTTTAGCCATTGTATCATCTCTCTCTTCTTCTTTTTTGTCTCATTTCACTAGTTATTTTAGAAGAGGTAACACCCGATGAGACATCAACTTCTCTTATGTGACATGCCATATTGGTTTTTATCATCCGCTCTAAGAAAGTTGTAGCAAGGCCATAGTTTTGGTCCATAAATGTTCTGCATGCAAGTTTATTTACCACTGATTTATTCATTGAGTCTAAGGCTCAATAGAAGCTTTGAAGGAGTACATTATCTGGCAAACTATGATTTGGACACAATAGAAGCTTTTTCTTGAACCTTAGTCATGCTTCATGTAATGGCTTATCCGGTAATTGGCAAAATTTGGTGATATCATCCCTTAGTTACATCATCTGAGAGGGAGGGAAGAATCTCACAAAAAATGCCTCAACTAGGCCATTCCACATTGTAATAGAGCCCTCCGGGAGCTCCTCAAGCCAAGTCGTCGCTTCCCCCGTAAGGGAGAAGGGGAATAATCGGAGTGGGATTGACTCTTGAGATATATTATTGATGTTGAAAGGCTGGCATATTTCAACAAAGTTTCGGATATGCCGGTTGGCGTCTATATGAGCCAGCCCTCCAAAAATTCCTTTCATCTAGATTAAATAGAGCATAGTGCTTGTCACATGGAACCCGACATTTCCTATGATTGGGGTAGGCAGATTGCACCTATGGCACCATGGACCACGGGTTCATTGTCTGTATCTATATATCCGTCGACACTCTCTTGGTCACCTGCTTGAATCATGGGCACCCTGTTTGCAACAACAAATACAACAAATAAAAGGAAAAGAGAACAAACACTCAACAAAATGAACTAAACGACAATAAAATGGAAAATCAAGTACTATTCCCAAGTAACGGCACCATTTTTTATGATGTTCAAAAATACTCTACCGTAAGAAGTGGTAACGATTGTCATACAAAACAATAAATATACCTGATGACTCAAAAAAGCACTCTCCCGAAGGAAGTGGTAGCAATCACCAAGAAAAACAAAAGTAACCCAATGGATGGTCGGGGTCAAATCAACGAAGAGTGGAGTGATGATTTGCTAAGAGATCATCGAGAAATAATCACTAAGAGAGTAAATGCTCAAACAATTTAAAATTAAAGATTGGGAGAAGTATAAAAGGAAATTCAATGTATCAATTTCGATTTCAATTCAAGAGAGTAATGTAAACACAAGATTTGTAATCAATGAAAGGAGACTAGGGGTATGCATCCGGTTGTATTTTACAAAGGGTTAGGGTATTTGATTAATTATGCAAATTCTCGATTAATGATACGTGTAGCATTGGTCTTAGTCATATTTGGTAAACTCTCGATCTTCCATATATATATCCTATGGTCTTTTCTCAAGCACCATAGTTTATACACAAACCAACCAATTCAATTGCTTGGGGAAATTACACTATTTCTAGCTTACATTCGTAGATGAGATTTTATGTTGATTAAGCTATTTCTAGCCTCAATCTAAGGTGTATATCTCAAATTCCCACTATTGAATTCCTATCTGAATTATGAACCTCTCTTTCAAACAAGAACACAATTAAGAAATCTCAACTAATGTTTGCAACCATTAATTTTATGATTAAACCTTGAAGAATTCAATAGACCCATATCAATTCATCAATTATAAGCACAATTAAACAAGACACACTCCCAATTTCAAATACCCATCATGCACATACCCCTAGACAAGAAAATTAGCTGCTAATACTATGAAAATAAGAAGATATACCGGGTAACTCATAATTCCAGTCATATTTAATCCAATATACAAATCCAAGCTCAAATCAATACAAAATAGTGAATTCTAAATGTAGAAGATGAAGAGAGAAGAGTACACTCTCAATATCTCCTTGGGAAAACTCAAAATTTAAAACTATATATGGTACACAACCTAAAATAGGTTTTAGAAGCTTCCCAATACGTCACTTAGCTTTGGACAAAAATGCCCCTCGAGAGTGGTGTGACATGACGTGTGGTTGCACCACATATTCTCTGCATTGTATGTCCTCTTTTCCTCAAACCATTGATGTCAGCTGCTTCGGTGGTGAGGAGCGAATGGAGGTGTGGACCGCATGCCACATTGTGCGGCTCGCATGTTGGTCGCACCTCTCATCAGATTCTTCCTCATTTTCGATCACCTTCACACTTCAACTCTTTTTGATCTCTTTGGGTTCAATTCCTTTGTTTTCTACTTTTGATCAAGAGTACCTGCATTTTTATCAATAAAGGCAATAAGTACCTCTAATTCTCATCAAAACATGGCAATAATTCATGTCTAAAGGCTAAATAAGGTTGTAGGTTACCAACTTATAAAACCCCCAAACTTGAACTATTGCCTATCCTGAAGCAAGATACTCACCAAGTAAGGAATGAATTAGTTTCAAAAACACATAGGGTGCACCAAGATTAATCTAAACTCTATAACTAAGAAAATAACAAACAAAAGGACTCAAACAAAAAGACTCAACTACAATGCTCATCTCAATTGGTACCACCATATTCTCAAGGCAAGTGCTCATTTCAATACGTTTATCACAAGGACTTTATTTCTCATTCCAAAGCAAGGGAATTTGTCATTCAAAACAAGATGTTCAAGCTTCTGAATTCATTGGCATGGACCTTCAAGGTTTGCCTCGAGATTCGCCACACAACTTGTCTCATTCATTCCTCTCAATTGAAATAAAGACTTAATCATTCATTTCAAGTGTGTGATGCCACTCACCACAAGAGAGAATCCCACTTATAATCATGCAATTCATAATAAAAAAAAGGATTATAAGAGAATCAAAGAGACTCTCACTCTCTCAAGAAAGTTTGAGTGCACACACATTGAACCATAAGCTTGCCCTTTATGTAATTCTCCACTTATGTAGAGTTACCAAGCTCGGAATCACTAAGGACTTGCGGGTCACGATGTTTGCTAGGGCTAAGAGGAGGATTGCATTTGGCCAAGTGACTAAGACTCCCTAATGCTCTTTGTGATCATTCAAAGCACCGATCACATGTTCGAACAATAACTTCACCTTATTTCTCCCTCTCACAACCCATGGTTTCCCTTCAACTTGATCATTTTACTTCCTTTTATCACCTTAACTTGGTAGCACCAATTCCTTCTTTTCTTTTTATTTTGTTCATTTCATTGGACAATTTGAAGCAATTTTCAATTTTAGGCATATAGTGCTACCTTGTGTTGAAATACATCCCTTTCTTCTCCACATTGGTGTATGCACCCTCAAACATAGGCTTTTTTTATGTTATTATTTCAATTTACCCCCCCCCCCCTCCCAAACTTAGGCTTTTAGCCTACATTTCACTTTTGAGCCATTAGGGAGTATGGGTGCAAAATTAGAGGTTCCAAGAAGGATCAAGGTTTCAAATAAGGTGCCAAAGAAAGGTCACAAGCTCAAAGGTGCTTACTAAGATCAATGTAAAGGGAAGTCAATTTGAGTGAATTGACTTATTCAAAAAAGGCCCAAGGTCATTTTCCAAGCTTAGTTACATCTAGGATTTCACCTTGAATCATATTCGGGGAAAGTTTGAGACAACACATACACACAATAATGAAGTACAACCTTACCACACAAGGCATCACAATACAAAAATTTCACAATTAGTCTCGCAATCAATCAGGACAAATGACTTATGACAAGCTATTCCGAGTTCTTTTACACACTTGTTTGTGAATCGATCAAACCAAATGGGGAGTGTGCAAGTCATGACAAGAGAACTCTTTAATTAAAATCACTTTCCCTCTTTCCTTTAATTTGCCAAAAACTTCTTGCCAAGAAATTGCTTTTGGTGGGCCCATTTTGAGACAAGAAAAACACGGACTCAATTTTTAAACTAAAACTTGACATTTTCCCTTAAGAAAGTCGCCTCTCAATCTATCATAGGAAAACACCAACCCGATTTGACACAAAAAATAAACAAAAGAAAATAAAAATAAAAGAAGCAATTTTCTCCTTGGGAAAGAACCATTGTATGAAGAAAATTATTGGAGGTTATTCACTAATCTACAATTAACAAGGCGACCAAAATTAAATCGATCATGAATTATTTGAAATTAAGCCTTGGCGTAGGCACTAAGCGCGTTCGAAAGGCACGGGTTGTGAAATAATAGATTTTGTAGCATCAATCGGGCATTCACATTCACAATATTAATATGATAAATCAATCCTAACAAAGGCACAACTAAGAACACAATAGGCATAATTAAGATCACAATAGCCATAAATGAATCTTTAGATATTCCTCACAGTGGCTTAAATAGTAATTACACCCCCCCCCCCACCAAACTTAAATAAAGCATAGTCCCCAATGTGCAAAATTACACAAAAAGGTGAAATGCAAGGACTCCCTGGTGGATCTAATGCTGGCGATAACGTCTTCATAAATAAACATGGTAGTGTGTCCTTTAGGGCCGAGGAGGTGATAGTAGAGGGATGATTGCATGCTCTAGGTCTACCTAAAATCCATCCACCGAGGGAATCGATAGGTTCTCTCGAACCTAAAGGGGAGCAGAAGGCTCCACAATTACCCACCTGTCTGGGAGAGTTATTAACTCATGGTATGAATGAGGAGGAGCATCCCAGATGGGCCTAGGTTGATGGTTCCAGTCTGCCACATGAGATGATTATGGCTCCAGATGATGTTGGATAGGTAGTCCTGTAGTTTCTATGGTAGTCTTGATTTGATCACTTGCTTCCTGAATCTCGGATGTGCCCACATCATCACTCGAATCCCAACCTGTGCACCAACCATCAGGAGGGCTGTTAATTTTTAGAGGAGATCCTGAGGTAGTGGTTGGTAGATTAAGATCCCTATTGGGGGTACGTGGTATGGACTGTGGTACTACTTGCCTGAGCTCTTGTACATCCACTTCTATGGTGTTAATTCTAGCATAAAGTTTGCTTACGTTTTCACTACCGGCTTTGAAGCTAATTTGATAGCGGATTGAATCATGCCTGAAATATCCCTAGCTACCTTGGGTAACTGCTCCTTGTTATGTCGATCAAGATGGGCAAGTTGAAGTAAACCACTTGAAGTTGGCACCCCAGAGGCAGGAGCGTGTATAATAATTTCGGTATTCTTCGTACCTGTCGGGGCAATTGGTTCTTGAAGAAGGCATCTCTTCTTAACATGTGGTGCATCTTTGTCCGGCTTTGTGTCAAAACAAACCTTGCCCTTTGCTCGATTAATTTTACCCAATGGACAGAATAGAGGATATTATTCCCTTAAAGGCAATTTACATATGAGAACAGGAAAGTCCATAGAAGTGGAATTATGTTTAGCTCTCATCTTGAATTATTTTGCAATGATTTCTCCTTTCTTGATTTTGTAGCCAGACATGAGGTATGTAATGAGAATGGCCAATTATAAGTCACCTAAGTTGTGTGGTAAATTAGGATGAGCCTTGTGTACACAAATTCCAACCACATCCGAGCTTTAAATTTAAGATCTTGATGAGAGATATGACCCTTTGAGATTGTCCACAGAGGATCCCCTTCGGCTGTGACAATAGCCACCCAAGCATATTGTTCGGCCTTTGTAGCCATACATTGAGTGCACCTTGATGTAGGTCTTGGTTAAGCACCCCATTCTATAGAGTTAATGGTTGTAGGGGTAATGTCAACTTCATTTCCCCTTACTAGAACGGATTGTAGGCATGGCAACATGCTTATTGGACCCTTGTGCTTCACGATATCTTGAATGTCCTGGTAAGAAGCATAAAATTCCTATACCAATTCATGGAAATAAGGTCTGGGGGTTTCAGCCAATTATGCCCAGTCCCTTATTTTGAATTGCTTTGGTATATTTGGGAAATCATCTTTGAAGGAGTCAACATCAAACCCCGCTTCCTCCAAGAAGGATCGATTATCACGAAACTTAATATAGTAGGCCTCCATCCCCTCAAGGCTAAACTGAATTTGTGACTCAGATGGTCCCTCATTTTGCACAGGGATAGCCGGATGTTCTGATGTTGAGGATTGATTATCAGCATGTCTTTTTGAACGACACCTATTAGAAGTCATAATCCTGCAAATGGATGTTAGGACGAAGCACCATGCATGAACTGCTACATATGAAAGAAAAAAAAATTATTAAGCAAGAGAAATGGAATGCATAGGAGAAGAAAAACATCTCAGGTGACTGATGACATGTGCTAGTCATGTGCGTACCGCACCTAATGAAGTGTGCGTCGCACATGGCTTTGCACATGTTAACAAAAACTTGAGTGGATTCTGCTTTAGGGTTCGAAGGCAGGTGCGATTCACACCAGCCATTGTGCATGTCACGCAGGCCTTCGCCCTCACATCAGTGAACTGGCAGCATTAAAGGCATTGTGCGATGCCTTATGCATTTCTCATGTAGAGATTTGTACTTTGCATGAAAACGCACAAGGAAACAATTGGAATTTTACAATTCCTTTCTTCCTTGTATGTTATGTACGTGAATCGGAGAGCAATGCCTGTGGAATGAATGGTCACCAAGCAACAACGCCAATTCTAACAGGGTCTAAGCAGTAAGTGACCACAACCACGTTATTCGGGTACTCAGACTTCCCCGGAAACCTTCCAACCAAATCAAAATCCAACAATTAGCTTAACGATTTCCCTTAAGAAGGACGGTACCCCATATATCATCAAAAACATCAAGCCTTCATGAAAAACACATAGGCACATTCATTTGCACAATAATTCAGCCCCCTCAACCAAAGCGCTCATCGAACAATCATATTCAATTTAAACAACAAACAAGCGCAGTGGTAAAAATAATTTCATCCCAAACAACGTGATTCAAAAAAAATCTTGTGAAGATGATGATTTGCCCTTAAGAATGATGTCACCCAATCTATTATAGGGTCAAACCATGCATCAACTCAAGTGGGTTACTCAGACTTCACCAAAAACACAAATTTTAGGGCTAAAAATTAACAAAAAGCACATGAATTATCATAAAAATAAGATCTACCAAGTTCATCCCAAGCAAAATCAACTATATACCCCAAAATTGGGGTCCCAAAAGTTTTGGATCTCACCCACAACAAACATGGAAGATTTAACTAGTATGCTTCACAATAAGTGTTCCCAATCTACTTAAAAACATATATTTAACATTGAGGAACTTACCACAAGTAGAGAATAGTGAGGAAAAAGCAAAAATTGAAGCTTTGAAGTACCAACAATGGTGACCCAACTCTTGACCATAAAATGAGACAGCGGCGACCGGTGGTATAGTGGTGGTGATGGAGTTTGGGTGAGAGGGGAGAAGGTTTTAGTGAAGGGGTTGGAGGTTTTGGAGGATTTTAAGAGGGATTAATGGAGGTTTTGTGTAAGTTATGAGAAAATAGAGGTGGAGGGTGATGACTTATAGGAGAGAAGAGAAGAAGAAAAATTGCTGGTCAGTTTTTGGGTCAGGTAGGTCAACAAAAATTTAAAAACTTACTTGATTGTGCCACCATATGCGATTCGCAACTTCCAATGTATGGATCACACATCACTTTGCACGCGATGATTTTTGTTCCTAAACTTGCCCAGCTTCTGGTTCGGTGTGCGAAAGAGGTGCGACATACATAATGGGAGGTGTGATTCACACCACCCATCACACATCACCTCTGATTTTTTCTTTTTCTTCTAGTTCACTGGTTTAGGTGTGCGGTGCCACATGTGGCCGCACAATGGGATGTGCGAACCACATGGCCCATCGCACATGCTTTCAGGTCTTTTTCTTCCACTTAATTATGTTTCCATCTCCTTGCATCCCTAAAAACACTTGGGTTGCCTCCCAAGAAGCACTACGTCACGACTCGATGATAGTACCTCAATCTTCAATCATTTCGCGGAAGCATGCCAATCCGATTGGCGTGGCCCCATACAAAGTGATGGAAGTGCTTCCTCAAAATCTTCATCATCTCATCTTGTTGCCAAGTTGACAACACCATAGATTCGGGTACCTCCTTCATCTCACACTCACCAAAGGCTTCAACCAACTTACCCTCAGTATTGATCACAAACACAACTCTAAATTTGTCCGGTGGTTTGGTAGGTTGGCATACGTTGAACGTCACCTCTTTTCTCCCTACACGAAACTTGAGCTCTCCTAGCTCCACATTAGCAAGAGCTCTCCTTGTTGCCAACAATGGTCTCCCTAATATGATGGGCACCTCAAGATCAACATCATAATCCAAGACCACAAAGTCGGCCAGTAGGATGAACTTGTCTACCTTATCAAAACATCAAATAAAATCCCCACCGGGCATTTAATTGAGCGATCAACCATAAGTAATCTCATTGGTGTAGGCTTAGGAGTACTGATGTGAGGCCAAAAGTATATATATTTAATTACTATTTGTCTCATATATAGTTTTTTAATTATTGATTTTGAGCATTGATTTTATAATTATTCTTATATTGAGTATTTTTATTTGTAGGAATAAAATAGTGTGAAAAGAAAGAAATTTGGAGAAGAAACGAATTAAAAACGAGAAATCATATAAGGAAATCAAGAAGGCAGCTTAATAGAAAGAAGTTAATATAATAATAATATATATATGCATATTTTCAATTGTCAATTGAATTTCAATTCAATTGATACCTGCTGACACGTAGAGGAAAATAGCCTGCAAATTGAAAAAGAAAGCAGCAAATTATACGTGGAGGTGGATTGTATGTTGAGGTGGCAAGCACCACCAGCTACCCATGTCAAGTGGGTTTTGGTTCTCCCAATTTATTTTTAACTCGGTTATTTTATTTGAATCTTTTTCCTACATCGTGGAGGCCGGAGAATATTGGTTTCATCTTTTCTTCTCCTTTATTATTTATTTTTATATTTTTCTTTTGGATGATTTGTTGTAATTGTTTCATGTCTAGGTGGAGTTAAACTTCTCGTTCTAGGATTATGGTAGCTAATTACATGACTTTTGCAGTAGACGATTGATTTGATTATTTGTTTAGTATATTAGTTGTTCTTATATTTTTGTGCGTACTATTTTAATGCTTAGCTACCATTAAAATAAATATATATTCTCTTTGTGAATTCAGAAGAAGAATCATTGGGATAGAACGAAGAATATAGGGAGCAATCTTTTGTAATGTAAAGAGTAGATTTGCGGCTAGAATAGGAATATACCTAGAATGCCTTACTTGGTTACAAAATGGGAAGACATATAAATGCTTTCGGAATAGAATGTCACATCCCCACTCAATGATGTAGTTGTTAGGCTATTTTGAATAGACGATTAGAGGCTCGGAAGACCATAATCATGTCATCAACCCCGTAAATCAACAATTAGATAAATAAATAAGTCAATAAAATTACTTACTCAACATAATTATTATTGAATTCATAATCCTAGATCGATTTCATCACATTGATTACGTGAAAATCTGCTCTTTATTTGGTTAATTTTTCATTAGTTAACTTCTTATTTTTATTTCTAGATTAGTTAATCATAAATTCATCTTTGAATTTTTACGCTTGAATAAATAATAGAACTAGTTTAATTTAGTAAATAGTTAATCGACAAGTCCCTGTGGATACAATATCTGGACTCTCAATCCTATATTACTTGTATGACAGCGAACACTTGCGTGTGCGTTAGGATGCCACAAGTTTTTGGCACCGTTGCCGGGGACTTCAGTGTTAATTGTTTATCTAGATTAGACTTTCTCTAGTTAATTATTTGAGTTGTACATATTTAATTTTTTTACATAATTATCTTTTTAGTTTTTTTTGCTTTTCCATCACTCTTCTTGATATATCAGCCTGGGATAGATGGTGGTCGAATGATGATGATTCTTGTTGTTTTTGAGAAGGACCTCACCGGGAGAGTATTTGTCAAAAAAATTAGGGGAGCAAGTGATGTGCACCTACTCAATTTGTTGAATTCGATATTATTCAGTCTGTGAAAAAGAAGAAAGAATTTCAACCATACAACTATCATTCTTTTATTAAGGGTGACATTAAGAGAGAGTGTAAATGTGAGCATGTTGCCTATAGTGCAAGTGAGAAACTGGAACTTGTTGGGTCTCATTCAAAGCACTTTTCTACATTATGTTTAGATGATGACATGTCTTTGGAGTCACTTGAAACAGTGGAAGAGTGTGAAGATGAGGAACAAGAATTCTACATTCTTAAATTTGCATCAGATAAGCAACATAAAAACATGCCTCACCTCAGGGCCAAGCGATTTAACATGCATTATCCATTACTTGGTTCCTTCATCTTTGTACCACCACCCCATGAGAGAAGCAAAAAGATGGATGCGATGTTGGGGGTGGAATTCATATTCTCAAGGTGGAGGAAAAAGTTAATATGGTCATGCAGCAACGTTAAATCAGGCGCTTGTTGGGAGGCAACCCAATTTGTAGTATAGCTTCTTATTTTTTAATTTTTTTATAGTGTTACATTTTTTTTCTTGTTTTTATTTTTGCAAATTAGGGATAGTCTGAGTACCCAAATTTGAAGCTAAGGAGTATGGTTGGACGTAAGTGTGGGATTGCACAACCCTTGATGGAAATTGAAGAAACATGTTGTTAGCTAGGCCCTAGAGGGTCTCAGGAAGTATCTCTCACCCTTCTCCTTCTTCATCTTTTTCTATAAATTGCTTGGGAGACAAAGCATGATTTTAAGTGCGGGGTGGGAATTCTTCTGATATTTGTGAATTTTAGGGTGAGTATGTCATAGGATTATTTTATTTGAGTAAAAAAAATACAAAAAAAAAACTTTTTATTATTATTTATTTTAGTTTAGTTTTTAAGCGGCATATCTCATCTACCACTTGGTTTTTCTAGAGGGGAGGCTCTTTGAACCGGGTAATTTTTTATATTTTAGAGTAAATTATTTTTTTAATTTTTATTTTTTAGGATTAGTTTTTTTTAAGAGAAAAGAAAAGACCAATTTGACTTGTGTGATACTAGCAAATTAGGCCTGAGCTTGAGTAGTACTTTCCTGTGAGTTCTTGAGTGTAAATAAAATAGCAGACTTTTTGACACCTAGGCTCATGATTGTGACTTTGTATATAACTTTTTCTTATTTTATAGTTCGTTATGACCTGTCTGTCTTAGAAGTAGAATTGATCCATCTTGATTGAGACTTGTACCATGAGTGGTGAGGATTTTTGTATACTTCATATTTTGAATCTTAGTCTAGAACTTGCCCTGCATGTTATTGAAGCAAAATAATAAGTATTGCTCTGTTTAGAAGATGATAATAGGATTTCTTTTATTTGTCTTATAAATTTTAGCCTTTTCAGATATTATATCACTAGTAGCCCCTTTGAGCTTGTAACCTTTTGTTTGGTAGCCGTATTTTTTCCTTGATCCTTTTGTTGAATCTTTAGTTTTTGCACCCTGCTTTTTTGAAGACTGTAGCATAAACTGTGATAAAATTGTTAAATATGGGAAAAAAAAGGATGGTTGAGTGAAAAAGATGACCAATGATAGCTACAAAGTGATGAAAAGGCCCTCTTTGAAAGAATGTGACATAAAAAAAAGATGAAAAAAAATTGCATGGAAAGAAAAAAAATAATGATTGAAGCATTCTTGATATGATGAGAATTACTAGTGAAAATAAATTGAAGAGAGGGCTGAAAAAAAAGTGATAAAAATAATGGGTGATGAAGTCTTAAAAAATGAAAAGTGCTTAGGGAAGTGTAAGTCACTATTATATAGTTTTTCTACCTATCCCCTAGCCAACATTACAACCCATTAAAGTCCTATTTGATTCTATTCGAGCATGCTTAATTAGCGGAGATGTACATAATGGGCAAGCCTATAGTTCTTTATGCATACATGTGAATTCTTTTGTGAGTGTGAGAGTTGATCTTTGATGCTAAGTCCTTAAATTATATTCGGTTTCTTAAATTGAGTGTGTGGACTACTACTTCTTGTGAGGGCACTTTTTTCATGATAGATAGGTGATTTTATTAGCTTTCTTTGATGGAGTAGGTGAGCAAACTTAAATATTTAATGAGTTAGAGTCCGTCTTTGAGGTTAGGAGGTTAGAAATTTATTATTTATTTGTATATCTTGCATAATGATTGAGAAGTATACTTGATGTTGTGATGTGTTACATGGCCTAATTGTCTGTATCAATCAAAGTGGTGGTATTTCTAGTTTGATTTTTTTGAGATGAGCTTTAGTGCTTGCTCGAGGACGAGCAAAAGTCTAAGTGTGGGGTGGTGATGTAAGACCAAAAGTACATATATTTTTGGGATAATTTCAAATATGTACAAAAAAGTAATTAGTTTACAAGAAATATACCAAAGTTTTCTTTACAAAAAAAATTGCCCAAAAATAAACTAACCACAAAAAAAAATTACAAAAAAAATAGCCGAATGTATATGTAATGTATATGTAATGTATCGATAATGTATAAAAGTTATGTAATGTATCATTATAAATTGTGTATAACCGTGTATCAATATTGTATAAATAGTGTATAAATATGTATTGATATTGTATAAACAATATTTTAACGTGTATCGATATTGTATAAATGTATATGTAATGTATCGATATCCATATTTATTTATTTTAAAAAGGAGAAATCAGCGAAAAAAATTAAAAAAACACCATTTTTTTGTAGATCGTGTATAATCAAGTAAAAACGAGTAGTTTGGTCCGCATAGCTTACTTCTTTCTATTCAATCTTGACGAACTCAAAATCTCCTCTAAACAATACCAAATTTTAGATATGAGCTCCTCTCGATGTTTCAAGTCTTTTGATATGTTATTCACTCAAAATGATTTATGTTTACGGCACGTTAAATTTTTTAATAAAATGAAAAGCAACAAAGAAGAAAGAAGAAGACGCAAAAAACGAAAAACTCTTAAAGATATTTCGGGAGAATGAATGAACTAATTGCCTTTGAATGATACTTGTGATGATCAAACAGAGACTCCTCATGTTTTAAAATAGCAAAGCAGATTCCACCTGCAACTTTAATTATCACTGTATGTAAGACAGTGACATTGCCTACCACTACCTAAACAACCATCTTTATTACTACTCTATTCATTCTCATGTCATCATATTATTTTTGGACTATATAGGTTACAAACTTATCTTCTTCTTCTTTTTTTAAAAAATGAATTAATTTGGGCATTCATTGATTTGAATAAGAAGAATTAGAACGACGACGAAGAAGAAGAACATAGAAACAAGAAGAAGCAGGAAAAAGAATAAAAAAGAAGAACCAGGAAGAATACTAAAAAAGAAGAAGAGGAATAAGAATGAAGAAAAGAAAAAAGAAGAAGCAGTAAAAAAAAGAAGAAACAGGAAGAAGAAGAAGAAGCAGCGAGGGATTATGGACAATTAAGGTAATAAATGAGTGATAATTGTAAAGTGGGCTATTTTAGATGTAAATAAGTTTGATGGCTGACATTTTGCCTAATTTTCCCTATATTTAATTGCTATTTGTCTCATATTTAGTCTTTTCATTATCGTTTTTTAGTATTGATTTTATAATTATTCTTACATTGGGTATTTTTATTTATAGGAATAAAATAGTGTGAAAAGGAAGAAATTTGAAGAAGAAACGAATTAAAAATGAGAAATCATATAAGGAAATCAAACCGGCAGCTTAATGGAAAGAAGTTAATGTAATAATATATATGCATGTTTTCAATTGTCAATTGAATTTCAATTCAATTGATACTTGATGACACGTGAAGGAAAATAACCTGCAAATTGAAAAAGAAAGCAACAAATTGTACGTTGAGGCGGTGCACACCACCAGCAACCCACGTCAACTGGGTTTTGGTTCTCTCAATTCATTTTGAACTCAGTTATTTTATTTGAGGCTTTTTCCTACATCTATAGATAGTCCCATAAGTATAATATTTCCAGAACCTTTGACCTATGAAGAGCTAGGAGCCGCCGTGGAGGCCGGAGAATATTGATTTCATCTTTTCCTCTCCTTTATTATTTATTTTTACGTTTTTCCTTTGGATGATTTGTTGTAATTATTCCATGTCTATGTGGAGTTAAACTTCTCGTTCTAGGATTATGGTAGCTAATTACATGATTTTTGAAGTAGACGATTGATTCGATTATTTGTTTATCATATTAGTTGTTCTGATATTTTTGTGCGTACTATTTTAATGCTTAGCTACCATTAAGATAAATATATATTCTTTATGTAAACTCGGAAGAAGAATCATTGGGATAGAACGAAGAATATAGGGAGCAAGATCTCTCTTTTGTAACGTAAAGAGTAGATTTGCGGTTAGGATAGGAATATACCTAGAACTCCTTACTTGGTTACAAAATAGGAAGACATATAAATGCGTTCAGAATAGAATGTCACATCCCCCCTCAATGATGTAGTTTTGAGGCTATTTTGAATATATAATTAGAGGCTCGGAAGACCATATTCATGTCATCAACCCCGTAAATCAACAATTAGATAAACAAACAAGTCAATGAAATTGCTTACTCAACATGATTGTTAGCGAATTCATAATCCTAGATCAATTTTATCATATTGATTACGTGAAAATCTGCTCTTTATTTGGTTAATTGTTCATTAGTTAACTTCTTCTTTTTATTTCTAGATTAGTTAATCATAAATTCATCGTTGTATTTTTACACTTGAATAAATAATTAAAACTAGTTTAATTTAGTAAAATATTTAATCGACAAGTCCCTGTGTGTACGATATCTGGACTCTCAATCCTATATTACTTGTACGGCCGCGTACACTTGCGTGTACGTTAGGACGCAACAAGTACCAAAGCCTAACTTCCTGAAAATCACTACGGGCATCAAGTTGATACTCGCCATGAGATCACATAAAGCCTTTCGAAATAAAAACACTCCTATAGTACACGAGATGGTGAACACTCCCGGATCTTCCCTTTTAGGGAAAATATTGCTTGTCATCACTGCGCTACAACTTTGGGATACTTCTACCGTCCACACTACAACTACTCACTTCTTTTTCAACAGCTCCTTCATTAACTTTGCATCCCCCGGCATTTGCATAAGAGCATCAACCAAAGGAATATTAATGGCTAGCTTGTTGAACATGTCGACAAACTTTTTGAATTGATCATCTTCCTTTTTCTTGGTCAATATCTGAGGGTATGGCGGGGGTCTTTTTGGCAATGGCCTTTGCACACTTGGATCATCCTCTTCAATATCAATAGCAATTTGAGAAGGAGAGTCAGTCTCATATTTCTCTTCATGTGAGTCTTCATCATTTGCAAATCACATTGGGTGCACCAAGCTTCACCCCAATATTCAGACTCTCATCAACTTTGTTCTCAATTACAACATCTTCTTGTATCTTGTGCTCATGCTCCACGACAACCTTAATATTTGTCTTACTTGCCCCACTAAGCATCCTTCCACACCGAGTGGCTATTGCCATCACATGGCCATCATTCTTTGGGTTTGCAAGTGTGTCACTTGGAAGTGTACCTTTCATACGTGGATTCATTTGTGAAGAGAGGTGGTGTACTTGGGCTTCTAGGTGCTTGATAGATGTTGAATAGGAGCTCTCTGTTTGGTGAATAGTGGACACCTTACTTTTTAATTCTTTCACCCTACTATCAGCTGATTCAACTCTTTTCAAGACTTGAGACAACATGTCCTCAATCTTAGAATGTCCGGGGTTACTCACTGTTGGTTGGTAGGGAGACACATCGTCCTATTGTAGAGGCATATAAGGGTTGGTACTACGATGATTGTAGCAATAACTATCTCTTTCATGATCATGCCATGGACCTTCATGGTCTCTACCCAGCTCTCTATCTCTCCATTGATTTCCCTTGTCCCTCTTCCAACCTTGATTCTCATCCCTTGGATGCCAAGAAACTTGGTTGGTACCTTGATATCCGAGCCAAGAACCCAATGCACGATAACATGCCTCCTCATCCATATTGTAGTACACACCTTCATCATGAGCTCTAGAACCATATTCCCCACAGCCTTCAAACTTTTATTTCTAACCCCCATTAGATTTTTAGCCAAGAGATTGATTTGCGCCAATATCTTAGCCATTATTCTATATCTCTCCTCTTTTCTTGCCTCATTTCACCCGTCATAATGGATGAGGTCACCCCCGAGGAAACTTCAACCTCCCTAGTATGCCATGAACAATTTGTCTTTGTCATCCGCTCTAAGAGAGTTGAGGCAATACCATATTATTGGTCCATAAATATTTTTCCCGCAAGGTTGTTCACAACAGATTTGTTCATCGAGTCCAAGGCTCGATAGAATATTTGAAGTAGGACATTATCATATGAACCATGATTCAGACACAATAAGAGTTTCTTGAAGGAAATAAAAAAATGATCTCTTCTCTGTCATGATAAATCCTAACCTCACACATTTCTAACCTTTTTCGGCGCCGATGGACAAGATGGCCATTGGTCAGTCATCTGGGGGTCTTTTACTCACATCCCCTAAGAATTACCCCATGCTATATCACCCTCAATCCCCAAAAGCACCTACAGAAGATTTGTCTATCGAGCCTACTGATTTGCCTAAGGACACAGAAAAGCGAGCAACCACAAAACCTGATGAAAAATCCAAGTATGTAGACTTGGTAAAGCCAAATACGTTGAATCCATCACCTACTGGGACTCAATTTGGAGTGATCCCCATCAGGAAGATTACATACCACAACGGAGTACTAAGAATTTCATGGATAGAGGAGAAACTACAAAAGATGAATGTTATGGAATATCTCCAATACACAATTATTGGGAAATTTTCATATGGATGGCCAGAGCTGGAGGAGCTGCGAGTACAGATCCCTAAACAATGCAATATCAAAGTGGACTGTAAGATAGGGCTTCTATGAAACAGACACGTACTGATAAGCTAAAACTAATGGAGGATTTTGTGAACCTGATGATAAAGAGCGCATACTACATAGCCTCGAGGGATGGAACACCATATCAAATGAGACCCCTCATAGATGATATGAAATTCAATCCTAAGGAGGAAACTACATAAGTAATGGCCTAGATTTATTTCCCTGATTTGTTACCAACTTTCTTAGTGAAAGAATCCATCTTTTCACTTGCTTCTACGGCGGAAAAGCTTATCCAGCTCGACCTAGCTACTATAAACAAGACGAGGCCGAGTTGTGTTAGGGTCAAAGTCCAAGTGGACATAGCTGATAACCTACCAAATTTTGTAAAAATGGAAATCACCAATGACAATGGTAAGGAGACAAGGGTAGAGAGAATCAGCATTCAGTACAACTTTCTACCTAAATATTGCAAGAGCTGCAAGCTCCAAGGGAACAATGAAGAGGAATGTAGAAGTCTCCATCCGGAGTTGAGAAAACAAATGAATGTCCCTACTGGAGAAGAGACTAGTCATGGTAAAGAAATAAGAAAAGATATGGAGAACAAGAAGGAGGGGGGCTTCAAAAAGGCATGGAACCCCACTAACAGAAGATTCAGGCTAGAGCAAGAACCATCAAAGTTCATTAGTGACAAAGCCTTTTCCCCTGGCAAACAAGGAATAGCTACAGACAATACTTTTGAGGCCCTAACAGTGGAGCAAGAAGGAACTAAGAAAGAGAGTACTAAGCCTGCAAATTCTCCAGGCAATATTCACAAGACATATGAGATAAGCAGCCCCACAAATAACAATGGTACAGGGGCAAGTAACAAGGAAGAAGCATCACACAAGGAGTTCCCAGAATCTCCAAAAGAGGATCACAAGGAAGGGGAAAAAGCACATAATGACACCAACAAGGTCAACAAAAATAACAGCAGCAATGATACAAACAAAGGCACTGAAATAATTCTTAAGGAAGCTACTACTAATATTATTACAATAGAGGCAACCAAGCAGAATAACACAGCAAGCACCAGGGGTGGAAAAGAGGACACAACCAGCAACAATGGTAGCTCATATTTGACAAGCACTGAAAACCTGAAAAGGCAACAAATAGTTCAGAAACATCAAGGAGTGAATAATCACCTTACCATCAGGCCTGAAGAGAAGGAGCAGGAGTCACCTTCCAAATATCCTAGAGCTATAATCCCATTTCCTGATCAAGAGAGATAACTGGAGCTGGCAAATGCTACCTATCATGATCCATTAATGATAGGTAACATTTGTGATACTGGAGAAACCTCAGCAGGAAGTTACCCACCTGACAGTGAAGATTGCATGTTAGCATTGACAGAAGCAGCAGAACAAACCCAGGAAACAACATCAGCACAACAGGCAATAACACAAAATAAACAAAGATCACCTCTAAGAGAGTTACATGACATTGTATCACACCATATCCAACAATCAGAGGACAAGATCCAACAATCAGAGGAGAAGAAGCAGGAAATAGGCAAGGTTGGAGAACAAGTAGAAGACAGAGAGGAGGAAGACAACCATCTCAACCTTGAGAATGTAGAAAATACATAAGGGATATCACAAATGTTAAAGGCAAAGGGGAAAAAGGCAAAGACAAATCAGAAGGGAACAGGCCCACAAGAGTGGTGCCTTTGAGAGTAGTCAAATCAGACTTTAAATGATGATGAAAGTATTATTCTGGAACATTAGGTCTGTTAAGACAAAACACTCCTTTCATAGAGTTCAAATTCTACATAGACACCACAAATTCAGTATTATTGCCCTTATGGAACCTTTTCAAGGACCAAACCAGGTCTAGAAATACAAAAAGCGGCTAGGAATGCAGTATGCTAACACTAATCAGAATGGAAAGATATGGATTTTTGTTCAAGACCACATTCAAGTGACTGTACTAACATATTCAGAGCAACAAATTATATTGGAGCTAACCTTTGGAGACACTGGACATGTCATGATTACAACAACTGTATATGCAAAATATGATGCAATGCAAAGATTAAGCCTATGGGGAGATATATATTCATTGAGCAGTAACATGAACTGGCCCGGGTTGATAGGTGGGTATTTCAATGTCATTCTTGACCTTGAAGAAAAGATTGGTGAACTTCATGTATTTTCACAACGATATGAAAACTTTGCTTTCTGCATTAACTCTTGTGATCTCTCTGACATTAATTTTAAAGGCACCCCCTTCACTTGGTGGAATGGAAGAGCTGATGAGGTTTATTAATTCAAAAGACTTGATAGACTACTCATAAATCAAGCTTTTCTGGGAACTTTTGGTAATATTCAGATAGATCATTTAGACAGGACTGGGTCAGACCATGCACCCCTGCTATTAGGGATCAGACTAATCTGATTAGAAGACCATTTAGATTCCTAAAATTTCAGGTGGAGGCTGATGATTTCATAGAGGTATTTAGAAAGGCTTGGGGATCCATATATGAAGATAATGCTTTCATCAACCTCAAACTCAAAATAAAGAAGACTAAACTTGGCCTTGTTTCCTAAATCAAAGAAAAGTTTGGGGACATTTTTCAATAGTTAGCCATCATGGAAGATATTGTCAGAATTAAGGAAGACTTGTTTGAAGAATTCCCCACTGCTTACAATAGATCTGTTCTACAGAAGTCTCATGCTAAACTAACTCAATACCTGAAATTTGAAGAGGATTATTGGAGACAAAAGGCTGGGATTCAATGGGCCACAAAAGGGGATAGGAATAGCAAATTTTTCCACAGTACAGCGAAAGAAAGAGAATGGAAATTCAGAAAATAAAGAAGAGCAATGGAGGATGGAAAGAGGGTATACATCAAGTTGTGGAGGAAGTAACTGGCTTTTTCCAAGACTAATTCACAGGGCATACTGATCTAAGAGATCTTACTCTGCTGAAATATGTCCCACAGCTGGTCACAGATGAAGATAACATGAATTTGAAAGGCATGTGCACAGAGGAGGAGGTGAGAAGGGTGGTGTTCAAGCTCAATGGAGACAGTGTTAGTGGCCCAGATGGGTTTACTGGAATTTTCTTCCAAAGATGTTGGGACATTGTTGGAAAGGATGTCTTTTTAGTTGTTCAGCCTTTCTTTGAGGGCCACACTCTCCCTAAGTCCATTACTCACACTAATATGGTCTTATTACCTAAGAAGGAGGTGGTGCAGACCTTCTCATATATGAGACCTTTTAGTCTGAGCAACTTTCTTAACAAAATCATGTCTAGAGTGTTACATGATAGAATGGAAAGCATTCTCCCAAAGCTCATCTCTCAAAACCAATTTGGGTTTATTGAAGGAAGGAACATTACAGAAAATGTGTTGTTAGCACAAGAGATCATCACTGACATCAGAAAGAAGGGGAAATTTGCCAGTGTAGTTATTAAACTAGACATGTCCAAAGCCTATGACAGGGTGGATTGGCATTTCCTTATCAAGGTACTGTACAAAATGGGGTTTGAAAGTATGGTGGTATTTATGATATAGAGTTTGCTTGCTAATAACTGGTACTCAATTCTGATTAATGGGCAAGCACATGGATTCTTCTATTCTACTAGAGGGGTCAAGCAGGGGGATCCTCTTTCATCGGCTCTATTCATTCTATCAGCAGAGGTTCTCTCTAGGGCTCTCAATGATCTGTTCCTTAACAAAGAGTTTAAAGGGTTTGGCATGCCAAAGTGGAGTGATAATATCAACCACTTAGCCTATGAAGATGATACCATCATCTTCACATTTTTTGATAAAGGGAGTCTGCAACTTATCATGAAGACATTGGGAGATTATGAAAGGCAATCAGGATAGCTAATTAACAAAGAGAAGAGTTGTTTTATATGTATCACAAAACTGTTAGAAGTACTATTCAGGATGTGAAAGATAGTACTGGCTTTCAAAGAGGCAAATTCCCCTTCACCTACTTGGGATGCCCCATTAGGCATACTTAAAAGAGGAAAATCCACTTCTCTGAACTGATCAAGAAAGTCCAGAATATGCTCTAAGCCTGGAAAGGAAAATTACTATCATTTGGAGAGAAAATGGTATTAATCAATTAAGAATTATAGAGTATCCTTATATACCTTCTCTCAGTGACTAACCCTGTAAAATGTGTTATCCTTGATTTACAAAGAATATTTGCCAGATTTCTTTGGAATTTTAGAGAAAATGGGAGAAACAAGCACTGGGTGGCTTGGTCTAATTTGCGTGTGCCTAAAAAAAGGGTGGACTGGGTATTAGATCTCTTTTTGATGTGTCCAAAGCATTATTTTCCAAGCTCTGGTGGATTTTTAGAACAAAGAAATCAATGTGGACAAACTATCTATGGAACAAGTACTGCAAAAGGCATAGGCCACAAGTTGTTGAATGGAGAGGGGGTTCCCAAACATGGAAACAGATGCAAGAAGCAAGAGATAGTTTTGATCAAGAAATATGGTGGGAGCCTAGATGTGAGCATACTAGCATTTGGCATGACAACTGGACTCATTTGGGGGCTTTGTACTACCACCTCCCTATATCCAATGTAATTGATCCTGGTTTAGAGGATGTGAAACAACTCAGACTGAATAGGGACTGGAACTTTGAGATCCTAGCATAACTTTTCCCAGAAGAGTTCTGCCACCATATCCAAAAGGAATTGGGGATGACAACTAATTCAAAAGAATGGGATTTACCATGGTGGATGGGGAATAGCTCGGGGAAATTCACTGTTAGAAGTGCTTGGGACATGATTAGACATAGAGGCCTTGCTACTGAAGAACATCAACTGTTATGGATAAAAGGGGTGCCTTTTAAAATCTCTTTCTTTTTCTGGAGACTCTACAAGAAAACACTTCATATTGTGGACATCATAAGGAACATGGGCAATGGGGAAGAAGTCTTATGCTGCTGTTGTGAGGATGGAATCCAGGAATCATGGGAGCACATGTTCATTAGATGTCCTTTAACTGCTAGGATATGGCTAAACTTTGCTAATGCAACAAGTGTCCCAGGACGATTCCTTTAATTAAAAGACACCATCTATAAATGGTGGTCTGCTGACTGTGAACCTATGCTAAAACCACTGTACAAATGTAACGACCAGGTCCGTCGTTATGTTAATTTTTTCCAATTTCATAAATTTGGGGAAAATAATTAAAATAATCATTCAGGGTAAGTAGGGTGACGTCATGGAAAATTTCTAATTTTTGGAAATAATCTGGGCTGACGTCACTCCCCTATAGAGGTAATTTTTCTGCTATAGCGGAACTGTTGTAGCGGAGGGACAAACTGCTATAGCAGAGATACAGGAGGCAGTAGCCTGTGATGGGATTTTATTAAAAAGTCTCTTCTCCTCAGTTGGAAAACAGACGAGGGTTCCTCCAAAGACCCTCTCATGCTGCTCCATGGCTAGGGAATCTTGGGGAGGAGGGGTCATGGCTAAAGAGATGCAGAAGACTGGATTCCAGGACCATCATTTAGTAAGGAACGCATTCATGGAGCCTAAAATGCACCATTGCAGCTGCTTGGCTCCCCGGTAGTCTAGGTTTTCATGAGTAGTTAGACCTGTTTACTTTCCATACTTGTTGTATAGTGGGAACGGAGAATCCATGTTTTAGGCCACCGGGTATGGAGTCTGGCGGATTCGGGTTTGGTTATATTGATTTGGGATGTACAGAGTAAATGGCTAGTCTTGTGATTGTGTTATGTGGTTACATTATTTATATTGGTGTGATAAGATGATAGGTTAAGGGACTAGTATGTCAGAAAGGTTCGGGGAACCGGGGAAGCATTGGGAGCCACGAGAAATGGGAATAGGAAACTCCTAGGTGGGGTTTCAAGAATGTTTATGGCTTGAGATGTATTGGAAGACTTGCTAAAGAAAGGAAAAGGAAATTGGGTAGTTGCGTATATGATTAATTTAAAGATAAATCGCTCGTTACATGTTCTAGAATAAAAAGGGTGAACCGGGGATAGTCTTCGGACGGGATTTGATGGTTCGTTATTGTACCCGAAAAGGGGTAGGTGATGGCTTATGATTTCTATGAATGTTGTATATTTTTGTACCCATATCTATGTATTTGTATGAATTACATTGCTTAGGAAGGTTGTGTAGAATGTCTAAGGTTCTTGCCTTACAGTCTGTGATTTGAATGGTATTTTGCTTATTGGTTTACAAGTTGTTTGATTGTGGATTGTTGATATTCGGTTGGCTCGGGTACCACGCTTGATACGGGTATAACAAACGGTTGGCTCGGGTACCATGCCTGGTATAGGTATAACAAACGGTTGGCTCGGGTACCACGCCTGGTACAAGAATACTAACGGTTAGCTTGGGTACCATGCCTGGTACGGGTTTACTTTATTGCATACTGTATTTTGATTATTATATTACATTGACTAATATTGGTTCAGTGAGTGGGCCGGGTTAATTTATTGAAATGTGATAATTATTATTTTGGTTCCTTGAGTGAACCGGGGTGTTGTAGAATTGTGATATTGATGGGCTGTCCTTGAGTGGCTGGGAATTTCTGTTATATTGTGTTGCGTTGGCCTTGGATTAGATTGGGTTGATCATTTACACTTAGGTGTTGTTTAGAGGGGATCCCAGGGTGGGTTCGGACTATGTAAAGAGGGCAGTTAATTACACACACACATATATATATATATATATATATATATATTGTCGTCTTGAGCGTGTCATTGGCGGTCAGGAACTACCGGTGGTAAATAAGCTAAGGGTTGGTCTTGGTGTAGACCAGGTTAGTCTGTTGAACACTTAGGTGTGGCTAGAGGATCCTTGGAGGGTTCGGGTCATGTGCTGTAAAGAGATTTAGATGTAACTCTAGTGTTGTCAATAAATGTAGCAATGGTTGCAGGGTGGATTTCATGTGGGGGTTAGATTGGAAGGAAGATTGAGAGTCTGGGTTATAGTTTCTAGCGGTTGCAAACACATTAGTAGGTTTACTGGGGATCCGTGAAGGGGGACGAATTCTGGTAAGTGAAGCGACGGGTATAAGTGGTTGAGTTGGGCAGTTAGCCGGGTTAATGTCCGGATGTTAGTTAGAACAGCTGACTTAGGCAAGGGAAGGGAAGTCCAGGCATGAACATGGACATTTGTGAAGGCTAAAGTGACTTGGGGAGTCTAAGGTTAGTGTGACTCAGAATTCTGGGGAATGAGGGAGTTGGCAGCGGAAACACATTGGAGGATGGAAATCAAGCTATGTTAATTACATTCATGTTTTCCCTGTTTTCTTATATGATGGTAGGAGTGGATTCGGGTCGACCGATGATGACTACCAGTACGTGTGTTTGTACTAACTCTACTCTTGCTATACCTTTTGGTATAGTATGGTTGCAAGTTGGTGATGTTTCATAGGTTCACGGCGAGGAGGTCTCCAGCAACTTCTGTCCTCGATTTCCATGGCGGAAGTTGGGTCTTTTTCTCTCTTTGTGTCATCCTGTAGTAGCTCTTGTACCTGTTTTAGACTAGGTCCTAGGAAGGATGTTTTCTAAGTTGTAAAGGTCTTTCACAAGTTCTTAGTAGTCTATTTTCCTGAACATTCTGTAAAAAGGGATTTCTCATATATATAAAATAGCAATGGTTTGATTTAATTGGGTTACTTTAATTTCTGTAGGTTACCAGTTGGACGGGTGGTGAGGGTTCGCCTATCTAGGTAGTTAGAGTAGGTGCATGCACATACCGGTAGGTTGGGTCATGACAGATGGTATCAGAGCCTAGGTTATCGGTCTCCCAGTACAAGAGCAAAGTGCTGAATAGGGTCCTATGGATTGGTGTGTTGACGTCCACATCTAATCTTTGGGGAACTGTAAGGCACTCTAGGAATTCTCACCCTTCTTTCATTCTTTCATGCAGTTCGTACTTGCTTGTATGGGTTGAGTCCAATTGGTATCTCTCGATTCCAATTAGTATCTCTGCAAGGTAAAGAAGGTCTCCGTACTTCAGCTCTGATAGGACAAGCAAGAGGAATTGGAACTAGGAAGGTTCCATTTGGTATCTGGCCTAAGAGGCTGTAGCAAGCATGGGTAACCGGCTAATGGTCATCCGTGGTACGAACTAGGGGTGATACTTGTGTATTGATTGTGTTGTGAATTGAACTTGAACTGTTGTGTGTACAACCTTGTATGACTTAATGGGGAGGGGTGTAGATATTTGAATGATGTGCATGTAGAGTCTACACAGAGTCATTGACTGGAAATTTTGTGTGTTTTAGACTGTGGTAGTGTGTTAAATGTCTAGATCTAAAAGGCGGTAATACATGTTAAAATGGGCTTATCATTTGTTAAGATGGTAAGGGATTGGGAACTGTGACTGTAAGGAAGCTTTGGTTTCAGGACAGTCGGAAATTTGGTTGGGAACCATGGGAACACGAGAGTCATTAGTGTGTAATGGCAGGAAAATATTTCCAAACAACAATTAATCGTTGTGAATTCCTTGTAAATTTTGGTGTGTTTTATGACGTGTTGTGCCTGATTCTAATGCGTTCAGTTCCAGGAATGGTCTTGAGGGTGGTTTAAGACTATGGCGGGACTTACAGGTTGGGATAGTGGTAACCGGGAAGGGGGTTGAGTGCTTTTAGCTGGAATTTGAATTTTCTGTATGGTTACCGTTGGACCGCTATAGCGGTGAAATTTCTGCTATAGCGGGACCGCTATCGCGGAATGACCAACCGCTATAGCGGAGGACATCGAGGCAGTAAACCTGCCCTATTTTCCCCTATTTTTGTTCCTTCCCGGGGACAAGATAAAAACAAGTATTAACAACAAAACCACTCTGTAAATCCCAGGAAAAGCAAGTCTATGTATATATATATGCAGGGAAAGGAAATAGTGTCTAGAACGGGCATACACGTACCAAGGTAAAAAGGGGAAACATTATCTTAATCAAGCCCCAAACGGGTGCAACCCAAACAATAGTAAATCAGTACTAAGGGGGGGAGTCCTAGGCCTCATCCTCACTCAGAAAAGGGAACTCCTGCACATCCTCGGGCTCGAGGGTGGGGAGCTCCTGACCTGGGGCATCACAAGAGAACATGACCTTGATGGTCTTCCACATTTGGGCAAGCATGCAGTCCCAGGAGCATCTCTTCCTCTTCTCTTCTTTTAACTCCCTTTGGAGTGCTGCAAGTTCCTGAGCAGATGGGTGAGGGGTTGCGCCTCCAGTATTGGGATCCTCCATGAACCTCCGGACAGCTGCCAGATTTTTCTCCAGCTGGGCTCTAGAGATCGGGGGTTGGGACTTGGAAGGGGCAGGAGTGTCATCATCTTCATTATCATCGTCGGCCCCCTCCACCAGATGACTGCTCCCTGCCTCATCCATCTTCCTCTTTTTCTTGGAGATGTCCTTCACCTGGACAGGGTCAATGGGCTCATCCATGGTCACCTCTAAGTTCGTATGGTCCTGAGGCACACCATCTCGCCTGCACAGCTCCGAGACCATCCCAGGTAGATAAGGGCCCTTTCTGTGGCCACCGTAAAAGTCATTCCATTCCGAGATGATCTGCTCCCCCACATTCATGATTATCCCCTGCATGGCACAAGCGATCACCAAAGCATGGGCATAGGTCACGTCGATTTGGTTTCCCAATGGACGGATCCTCCGAGACTCCAAGTTCAGCCACCTCCTAGCCTCGGAGGAGAAGTAGACACTAGTAACACCCTCGGGGCTGACCCAGTACACCTTGTCCTTGAATACATGGTCCACCAGAGTATTCCTTAGCCAAGTCATGTCCCATAGTCGAGCCTTAGCCATATACGCCTCATTGGAGATGTGGGGCACCCCTAACACCTCATTAATGGTCCGGGCATCCATGGGAACTTCCACCCCTTATAGATGGATGGTAGGATTTGGCTCATTCCAGCAGACCATAGGGAGGATAGCATAGAACTCCCTCACCCAGCCATTTAGCGCGGGAGAAGAAGCCACTAGCAAAGTGTCCCACCAGAACTCTAGGACCCGGCGGTGGGAATCAGCCACTTTTCCATCTACCCCAGTCATTCAGGAGCCTCTCTCATAGCAGAAGCCAAATTTCTGGTAATCCCTGAACCTCTCCCGGCTAGCTTCATCAGGGAATCGCTCATAGTCATATTCATGCACTTGTTGTTCGGCCATTTGTTTTATCCTGCAAGGGTAAGAAGGAGACGGGATTAGAAGAGTAATAGAATGCAAAAGGGAGGAAAAAATTTCTAAGTGTTGGCCTGGGAAGGCCACTGTTTTGCGGCCCTCCGCTATAGCGGATGGTGCATCCACCATAGTGGAACTGCTACCGTGGAGTGGTACCACTATAGAGGGACCGCCATAGCGGAGCCCAACCGCTATAGCGGTCTTCATCGTCCCAGACCTTCAAGGGGTGCATCAATGGCGCCCCTTGGTCCAAAACTCCATTTTCATTATCCCAAGTCCAAATCTACCCACCCAAGGTGCCCCATTACTATTTTCTATAAAAGTTAGGGCATGATAACCCCTATAAGTCTCCCTAATCACTACTTTTGTTAAAAGACAACCCTTCACCTTTCCACCCGTTTTTGGCCCATTTTTGGCCAACAATAGCATAATCCTTACGCCTAGAGCGCCTTGGAGGCATTGTAAACGTAAGGAAAGAGTCCATGCTTCGTGAATCCAACAAAAATCTAACCAAAAGGTTCAAGTTCAAGCCCACTTCAATATACTACAAGTTCCTAGTTTTCTACCACATTCATGTACCAAATCGTGCAAGAGAGTAAGGGAAGGAGGGATTAAGATTATTAGCTGGAAATTCTGATGTTGGGAGTGGGATGATCGGGAGAGAGACTAGTGTTTTTTAAATGAATGTGGGGAGAATGAGGGGAGAAATCCGTTTCTCCCCAATTTCATTCTATTGCCAACCGCTATAGCGGTCGGCTGTCCACTATAGCGGGACTGCTATAGCAGCAAAATATCTACTACAGCGTATGGCCAGTCAGTTACTGGCACGGGAAGAGTTCTCCCAGGTCTTTTAAAATTAGTCCATCCCAACATGACATGAGGCCCCAAAATTCTTGGGTGCTCGGAATAGGAACACGTGTAATTGTCCTTCTGAGGCTCGCAAATTCTTCGTCGGGATGAGGTAATAATAGATTTTTCCTTGGGACGGTTAGGCTCTTAATGGAAAGGTTGGACAACTTGCGTAGGTTCATTAATTTCGCGGTCACTTGGGACAGTGAGAGTCTCGGGTTAGTTTCTCTCCCTGGTTTTATTTGGGATCATTTGGGGATGAACGATGGGTAAATTGGTATCTGTTGTAACGACCAGGTCCGTCGTTATATTAATTTTTCCCGATTTTGTAAATTTGGAGAAAATAATTAAAAATAAATCATTCAGGGTAAGTAGGGTGACATCATGGAATTTTTTTGATTTTTGTAATTAATTCGGGCTGACGTCACTCTGCTATAGCGATTATTATTCCTCTATAGCAGACTATAGCAGAGGGACAGACTGCTATAACGGAGATACGAAGGCAGTAGCCTGTGATGGGATTTTATTAAAATGTCTATTCTCCTCAGTTTGAAAACAGATGAGAGTTCCTCCAAAAACCCTCTCATGCTGCTCCAATGCTAGGGAATCTTGAGGAAGAGGGGTCATGGCTTAAGGGACGAAGAACAACAAATTCTAGGACCATCATTCAGTCGGGAACGCATTCACGAAGCTAGAAACGCATCATTGAAGCTGCTTGGCGCCCAGCTAGGCTTGGTTTTCATGAGTAGTTAGACCTATTTACTTTCCGTACTTATTGTATAGTGGGAACGGAGAATCCATGTTTTAGTCCTCCAAGCACGGAGTCTGGCAGATTCGGGTTTGGTTATGTTGATTTGGGATGTACAGAGTAAATGGATGGTCTTGTGATTATGTTATGTGGTTACATTATTCATATTAGTGTGATAATATGATAGGTTAAGGGACTAGTATGTCGAAAAGGTTTGGGGAATTGGGGAAGCATTGGGAGCCACGGGAAACGGGAATAGGAAAATCCTAGGTGAGGTTTCACGAATGTTTATGGCTTGAGACGTAATGGCGGTCTTGATAAATAAAGGAAAAGTAAATCGGGTAGCTTCGTATATGATTAATTTAAAGAGAATCGCTCGTTACATGTTCTAGAATAAAAAGGGTGAATTGGGGATAGTCTTCGGAAGGGATTTGATGGTTCGTTGTTGTACCCGAAAAGGGGTAGGTGATGGCTTATGATGTCTATGAATTTTGTACATTATTGTACTCATATCTAAGTGTTTATATGAATTACATTGCTTAGGGAAGTTGTGTAGAATGTCTAAGGTTCCTTCCTTACAGTCTGTGATTTGAATGGTATTTTTTCTTGTTGGTTTACAAGTTGTTTGTTCATGCATTTGACTATGGATTGTTGACATTTGGTTGGCTCGAGTACCATACCTAGTACGGGTATAATAAATGGTTGGCTTGGGTACCACGCCTGGTACAAGAATACTAACGGTTTGCTCGGGTATCACACCTTGTATGGGTTTACTTTATTGCATACTGCATTGTGATTATTATATTGCATTGACTGATATTGGTTCCGTTAGTGGGCCGGGTTATTTTATTGAAATGTGGTATTTATTATTGGTTCCTTGAGTGAACTGGGCTGTTGTAGAATTGTTATGTTGATGGGCGGTCATTGAGTGGCTGGGAATTTCTATTATATTTTGTTGAGTTGGTCTTGGATTAGACTGGATTGATCATTGACACTTAGGTGTTGTTTAGAAGGGATCCCAGGGTGGGTCTAAACTATGTAAAGAGGGAGGTTAATTACATATATATATATAGTGTTGTCTTGAGCGTGTCATTGGCAGTCGGGAACTACCGGTGGTAAATAAGCTAAGGGTTGGTCTTGGTGTAGACCGGGTTAGTCTGTTGAACACTTAGGTGTGGCTAGAGGATCCTTGGAGGGTCCGGGTCATGTGTTGTAAAGAGATTTAGATGTAACTCTAGTGTTGTCAATAAATGTAGCAATGGTTGCTGGGTGGATTTCATGTGGGAGTCAGATTGGGAGGAAGATGGAGAGTCTGGGGTTGTAGTTTCTAGCGGTTACAAACACATTAGAAGGTTTACTGGGAATCTGTGAAGGGGGCCAAATTCTGTTAAGTGAAGCGACGGGTATAAGTGGTTGAGTGGGGCAGTTAGTCGGGTTAATGTCTGGATGTTAGTTGGAACAGCTGACTTAGGCAAGGGAAGGGTAGTCCAGGCATGAATATGGACATTTGTGAAGGCTAAAGTGACTTGGGGAGTCTAAGGTTAGTGTGACTTGGAAGTCTGGGGAATGAGGGAGTTGGTTACGGAAACACATTGGAGGATGGAAATCAAGCTATGTTAATTACATTCATGTTTTCCCTGTTTTCTTATATGATGGTAGGAGTGGATTCTGGTCGACCGATGATGCCTACCAGTACGTGTGTTTGTACTGACTCTACTCTTGCTATACCTTTTGGTATACTCTGGTTGTAGATTGGTGATGTTTCATAGGTTCACGACGAGGAGGTCTCCAGCAACTTCTGTCCTCGATTTCCATGGCAAAAGTTGGGTCTTTTTCTCTCTTTGTGTCATATTATAGTAGCCCTTGTACCTGTTTTAGAATAGGTCCTAGGGAGGATGTTTTCTAAGTTGTAAAGGTGTTTCGCAAGTTCTTAGTAGTCTATTTTCCTGAACATTCTGTAAAAAGAGATTTCATATATATATAAAATAGCAATGGTTTGATTTAATTGGGTTACTTTAATTTTCGCAGGGTACCGATTGGATGGGTGGTGAGGGTTTGCCTATCTAGGTGGTTAGAGTAGGTGCCTGCACGGCCCGGTAGGTTGGGTCGTGACAACAAAGCCCTACCAACCTTAATCCTATGGCAAGTTTGGAAAATGAGGAACACAATATTACATAGAGGTAAAATATCACTAGGAGGGATGACTATGGAGATTGACAGAAATATCTCTATGTTGGCTAAAACTAGGTACCCATAGCTAATCCTCATGCCAAACAGCTTGCCTAAGATAGTCCAGTTCTTAGAGTTGTATACCCCCAAAATAGAAGCCAAGGTGGTGAACTAGAAGATGCCAGATCTTAGTGTCTTCTAATGTAACTCTGGTGGAGCAGTAAAGGGAAGCACAGGGCTATGCTCTGGTGCTTTTTGTATTGGGGACTGTGGTGGGAACTTGGTGTTTGCAGAAGCTAGGATGCTAGAAGAAGGTCCTATCCTACTTGCTGAAGCAGTGGCATTCAGAATGGGTCTGGAATATTGCTTAGATAATCATTTGGTCCCAGTGGTGATTGAAACAGACTCATTGATCATCAAGAAAGTGCTAGATAGGATTTGGGTGGTGCCTTGGTGCTTTTATATGGAGATTAGGAGGATAAAATTGCTGCTAACAAGGGCCAGTATGTCACTGGAGCATACATAGAGAGAAGTCAACAAGCTAGCAGATTTATTACTAACCTAATTTTCTGTTTTGCAAGAGAACAAAGAATAAGCTATACAACAATGCTAGAACTACCTAGAGAAGCCAAAACAATTCTAGAAATGGATAGGGCACAAACCCCTAATCTAAGAATTAAAAAAGTCCAAAATGGAAGGTTCAACATCCCAACATCAACTACAACAACCACAACAGCACAATAGGATCACCAGGCAAAGAAGCTACAGAGCATAACAAGATAACAACATTTTTGCGAAACAGGAAGAAGATATCATAAAGAAGGTTTGGGAAAATCGATGAGTGAGAAAGTTGAGATAAGTACCTTGCTTTTGAAGTCCTTCACAGTGGTATTAGATGAAAATCTCAACTTGTGGGGAGTAAGAAAATAAGGTCCTTCGATCAATCAAAGCCACTCATCGGCTCTTACCCAACTTCACATGAGACCAACAAAGTTAGAGAGGCGGCAAAGTTCCATGATTTAGATTATAATGACAAAGGAGGGACTCAACATCTTACCTCAACTAACCAGATCCATAGCTTTTGAGAAGAAGAAGTCTTCAATAGAACAGATTACATGGCATTCGTGAGACCTTTTGAATGCCCCTGTGGAATCTGCCCAAGCTCAAGATGCAATGGTTGGAAATCAGTTTTGTGGAGGTAGTTGAACACTTCTTTCCGTCCTTCATGCTCTTTAGGTGGAGGTCAAACCTTGTCCGGCGGCTGATCAGAGAAGACGAAGAGCTGGGGATAGAACTCCTTCTTGGAGCTTCTAGTCGATTCCACTTAGTTTTTCCTTTTTGTTTTTTCTATTTTTCTATTTCCTTTGTTTCCTTATTTGTTTTATTTCTATTTGTTTCTGGACATTTTTGCTGGGCTCAGTCTGTTGGTCCTAGAATTTCCTTTCTTTTTTTCTAATAAATTGGGTGGATAGCCCACTTAAACTTAAAAAAATAGCTTCTTTTTAAACCTTAGTCATGCTTCATGCAATGGCTCATTCAGGAGTTAGCAAAAATTGGTAATATCATCCCTCAATTACATCATCCTAGAGGAAGGGAAGAATCACACAAAAAATGCCTCAACCAATCTATTTCATGTATTAATAGAGCCCTCGGGGAGCTCTTCAAGCCAAATCATCGCTTCCCCCATAAGGGAGAATGGGAACAAACGGAGCCAGATAGACTCTTGAGAAATATGGTTAATATTGAAGGGCTGACATATTTCAATAAAGTTCAAAATATGTCAGTTGATGTCCTCATGAACCAGCCCTCCAAAAGTCCCTTCATCTAGATCAAGTGGAGCATAGTGCTCGTTACATAAAATATGGCGTTTCCAACAATGGGAGATAAGTGGATTGCACCTACGCCGCCATGGACTACGGGTTCATGATCTGCATCCATATATCCATCTACGCTTCCTTGGTCACCCACTTCACTCATGGGCACCCTGTCCAAACAATCACAAACAACAAAAAGGTAAAAACAAACAAACACTCAACAAAGTGAACTTAAACGACAACTAATTGGCGACTCAAAAACCACTCCCCGGTAATGACGCTATTTTTATGATGCTCAAAAGCACTCTCCGGAAGGAGGTGGTAGCAATTGTCAAGCAAAATAAAAGTAACCCAATGGATGGTTGGGGTCTAATCCCTAGAGAGTGGAGTGATGATTCTTTAAGAGAATATCAAAAAATAATCACCAAGAGAGTAAATGCTCAAACAATTTAAAAGTAAAGATTGGGGGAATTGAAAAAGGAAATTCAATGTATCAATTTTGATTTCAACACAAGAGAGTAATGTAAACACAAGATTTGTAATCAATGAGAAGGAGACTAGGGGTATACTTCCGATGGAATTTTACAAAGGGTTAGGGTACTTGATTAATTATGCAAATTCTATATTAATGATATGGATAGCATTGGTCTTATTCATATTTGGTAATCTCTCGATCTTCCAAATATATATCCTATGGTCTTTGCTCAAGCACCATAGTTAAACCAACCAATTCAATTGCTTGAGGGAATCACATTATTTCTAGCTTAGATTCTTAGATGAGAATTTCCATTGATTAAGCTATTTCTGGCCTCAATCTAAGGTGGAAATTTCAAATTTTCACTATTGAATTCCTATCTGAATTATGAACCTCTCTTTCAAGAAAGAATACAATTAAGAAATCTTAACTAATGATTGCAACCATCAATTTTATGATTAAACCTTGAAGAATTCAATAGACCCATATTAATTCATTAATTATAAGCATAATTAAACAAGACCCACACACATTTCAAATACCCATCATGCACATACCTCTAGACAAGGAAATTAGCTGCTCATACTAAGGAAATAAGAAGATATACCAATTGGGTAAGTCATAATTCTATTCATATTCAAGACAATATCCAAATCCAAGTTCAAATCAATATAAAAATGGTAAATTCTAAGTGTAGAAGATGAAGAGAGAATAGTACACTCTCAATATCTCCTTGGTAAAACTTAAAACTACAAACTATATCTGGTACACAACCCACAATGGGTTTTAGAAGCTTCCCAATGTTTTACTTGATTTTGGATAAAAGTACCCCTCGTAAATGGCGCAACGCGACGTGCAACATGACGTGTGGTTGCACCACATGTTCTGCACATCGCATGTCCTCTTTTCCTCAAACCAGTGATGTCAATTGCTTCAGTGGTGAGGTGCAAAGGGAGGTGCGTACCGCATGCTGCATTGTGTGGCTCGCATGTCGGCCGCACCTCTCGTCAGATTCTTCCTTATTTTCGATCACCTTCACACTTAAACTATTTTTGATCTCTTTGGGTTTAATTCCTTGTTTTCTACTTTTGATCAAGAGTACCTGTATTTTCATCAATAAAGGTCATAAGTACCTCTAATTCTCATCAAAATATGACAATAATTCATGAATAAAGGCTCAATAAGTTGGTAGATTACCAACTTATCGATACCCAATGGATGTTAGGGTCATATCCACGGAGAATAGAGTTATGATTTGCTAAGAAATCATCGAATAGTAATCACTAAGGTGAGTCAATGTTCAAACAACCAAAACTAAAAGTTGGGGGAAAAGGATTGGGATATAATGTATCAATTTCGCAATTTCAACACAAGATTAATGTATACACGACTTGTTTATCAATGAGAAGGAAGACTAGGGGTATGCTTCCGATGGGATTCTACAATGGGTTAGGGACTTGCTTGATTATGCAAACTCTCAATAAAAGGTACGAGTAGCATTGATTTGAGTTATAATTGGTAGTCTCTCGACCCTCCAAATATATATACTATAGTCTTTGCTCAAGAACCATAGCTTTACTTTAAAACAACCAATTCAATACTTGGGGGAATCACACTATTTCTAGCTTAGATTCTTAGATGGGTATTTTCTTCGATTAAGTTATTTCTGCCTCAATCTGAGGTGGAAATTGAAATCGTCTTTCAAGCAAGAACACAATTAAGTAAACTCAATCCATGTTTGCAACCATCAATTTTATGATTAAATTATGAAGATTTCAATAGACCCATACTAATTCATCAATTATAAGCACAATTAATCAATATCCACACTCAAATTAAACACTATGCACATACCCCCTAGACAAGAAATTTAGCTACTCATATTAAGGAAATAAGAGGATATATCAAATAAGTTACCCATAATTCCATTCATAATCAAAGCTAATCTCCAAATCCAAGCTCAAATACTTTATAAATGGTGATTTCTATTGGAGAAAATGAAGAGAGAATAGTGTACTCTCAATATCTTCCTTGGGGAAAGTAAAACTAAAATTCTATATCAGGTACACACCCGAAAATGGATTTTAGAAGCTTCCCAATATGTTACATGGCCTTGGATAAAAATACCCCTCGAGGCAGGTGAAATATGACGTGCGATCGCAACGTGCGATCGCACTTTGAATTCTGCACCTTGCACACTACTAATTTTCCAACCAGTGATGTCAGTTGCTTGTATGATGAGGTGTGATGGGAGGTGCATTTTGCATGCCGTGTTATGACGCTCGCATGCGGCTCACACCCCTCAGTAGTTTCTTCCTCTTTTTCAATAACCTTCACACTTCAACTTCTTTTTGATCTCTTTGGGTTCAATTCCTTTACTTTCTTTTCTTGACCAAGAGTACCTGCATTTTCATCAATAAAGGTAATAAGTACCTTTAAATCTTATCAAAATATGGCAATAATTCGTGAATAAAGGCTCAATAAGTTGGTAGATTACCAACTTATCAGCCTCCTTAATAGGACGGTTCATCCACCGGACTTTCACATATGCAATCTCCTTGGTTCTAAACCTTCGGACATCTCAATCTAGGATAGCAACTGCCCCCTCTTCATAAGAGAGGTTTTCATCTAACATGACTGAATCCCAGTGAATGATATAATGGTCATCTTTGTGGTACTTTATAAGTATCAAAACATGGAATACGGGATGAACTCTCGACAAACTAGGTGGCAAGGCCAACCTATAAACCACTGCCCCCACTTCTGAAGAATCTCGAACGGCCCAATATATCTTAGACTTAACTTTCCATGCTTCCTAAATCACATAACACCCTTCATTGTTGAAACCTTTAGAAAAACTTGCTCATCTTTCATAAAGTGTATATCCCTAACCTTTCTCTCTGTATATTCCTTCTGCTGGCTTTGAGATGCTAGAAGCTTTTCTTGGATGAACTTCACCCTTTCCATAGAGTCATTTACTAGGTACATACCCAAAAGTTTTGCTTCAAATAAATTAAGCCAACCAATGGGAGATCTACATCTCCTCCCATACAATACTTTAAACGGGTCCATATCTATGCTTGAGTGATAACTGTTGTTATATGCAACTCATCCAGCGCTAGATACTGGTCCCAATGACCTCCAAAGTACATTATGCATGCGCAAAGCATGTCTTCTAACACCTAAATTAAACACTTAGACTGCTCGTCAGTCTTAGGGTAAAAAGTTATACTCATGTCCAACCTAGTCCCCAACTCTTCGTGCAACTTTTGCCAGAAATTGGAAGTGAACTGGGTGCCCCTATCAGAAATAATGGAGACAGGCACCCCATATAATCGGACAATCTCATTTTGGTAGATCTTGGCCAACTTGGCCACATTATAAGTTACATGCATAGGCATAAAGTGTGCAGATTTCGTCAATCTACCAATGATGACCCATATCAAATCATATTTTCCCAAAATCTTGGGAAGGCCAACCTCAAAATCCATTGCCATTCTCTCCCACTTCCATTCAGGAATGGACATTCTTTGAAGTGTATCACTAGGCTTCTGATCCTCTTATTTCACCTGCTAGAAATTTTGGCATTTAACCACAAAGTCTACTATGTCTTTCTTCATTTCATCCCACTAGTAATATTGCTTCAAGTCTCGGTACATCTTGGTCACATCAGGATGTATAGAATTCTTAGAACTATGAGCCTCTTCTAAGATGGTGGGAATCAACTCCTCAACACGGGGCACACAAACTTGCCCTTTAATTCTTAAAACACCTTCATCATCAATGATGGCTTCCTTGGCCTCACCCCGTAACACCTTGTCACGAATCCTGCTGAATTTCACATCATCAAACTACTTACCTTTGATCTGATCAAGGAAAAAGGACCTCCCCTCCACACATGCCAATAAACTACCCCTTTCGGATACTTCCAGCCTCATGAAATTGTTAGTCAGATCTTGAGAGTCTCTAGCCAACGGACGCCTATTAGCGCTCAGGTAGGCCAAGCTACCCATACTCTGAGTCATCCTACTCAGTGCATTTGCCACAACATTAGCTTTACCCATATGATATAAGATGGTGATGTCATAATACTTAAGTAATTCTATCCACCTCTGCTGCCTCAGGTTCAAGTCCTTCAGAGTGAAGACATGCTGCAAGCTATGATGGTCTGTGAACACTTCACAACGGACTCCGTACAAATACTCTCTTCATATCTTGAGAGCAAATACCACTGTAGTCAACTCTAAGTCATGAATAGGGTAGTTCTTCTCATGCACGTTGAGTTTCCTTAAAGCATAAGCAATTACATTCTATTCATGCATCAACACAACACCTAAACCAGACCGTGAGGCATCATAATACACAATAAAAAATTTACCTTCAACCGGCAAGGCAAGGATGGGAGTTGTGATCAACAAGGTCTTGAGCTTTTGGAAGATCTCTTCACACTCTTCCGACCAAACAAATGGTATATATTTTTGAGTCAGGCGTGTCAGGTGAGTAGTTATGGATGCAAAATCTTTAACAAACTTGCGGTAGTAGCTATCCAATCAAATAAAACTACGGATTTCATCACCAAAGTGGATCTAGCCCAATTCTTAACTGCTTCTATTTTCTGTGGGTCTACCATTACCCCATCTTTCGAAACCACATGCCCCAAGAAGGACCTTGAAGATAACCAAAACTCGCAATTTGAAAATTTTGCATATAACTCCTTCTCTTTCAACAGTACCAACAAAATTCTAAGATGACTCTCATGTTCCTAATCACCATAAGAATATACCAAAATATCATCAATGAAGACTATGATAAATAATTCAAGATAGGGCTTGAATATTTCATTCATTAAGTCCATGAAAGCAACTGGGGCATTGGTCAGCCTGAACGATATCACAAGAAACTCATAGTTCCCGTACCGAATTTAGAACGCGGTCTTAGGAATGTTTTAAGGTTGGATTTTTAGCTGATGGTAAACAGACCTTAAGTCTATCTTAGATAACACTGAAGCTCCTTGTAACTGATCGAACAGATCATCTATGCAAGGGAAAGGACATTGGTTACAGATTGTAACCTTATTCAGTGGTCTATAATCGATGCACTTGCGTAGATGGCCATCCTTCTTTTTAACAAATAACAATGGAGCACCCCCACAGGGAGGCACTTGGACATATGAAACCTTTACTAAGTAACTCATGTAGCTGAGCATAAGCTCTCTTAACTCTGTCGGTGCCATCCTATACGGGGAATAGACATAAGACGCATGTTAAGCTCTAAGCAATGCAAAAATCAATATCTTGGTCAGGTGGCATGCCAGGCAGGTCTATAGGAAACACCTCCTGGAACTCACACACTATTAGAACTGACTCAGTAGGTGGGACCTCTAAACTGGTGTCCTAAAAATGAGTTTGAAAGGCTAAACATCCCTCTTTATCAGACTCTAAGCACGAATAAAGGACACAAACTTCATTGGAGATGGACTATAATTACCCTCCAACTCTAACCTATCTAACCCAGGCATGGCCATAGCCACTGTCTTAGCATGACAGTCCAAAATAACATGATGCGAAGACAACTAACTTATTCCCAAGATGATGATGATATCCACCATGTCTAGGATCACTAAATCAGCTAAGGTCTCTTGCGCCACAAATATGACAGGACCAGCCCGAAAGATCATATCCACAACTATAGAATCCCCCACTAGAGTAGATACAATAACAAGAAAGTCAAGGGATTCACATAACATATCAAAACTCTTAGCAAATCTAGCAGACATATAAGAAAAGAGTAGACCCAGGATCAAATAAAACTAAAGCGATGCGGTCACAGAAAATAATAGTACATGTGATCACCACGTCTGAAGCCTCTACCTTTTCTACCTGGGAAAGCATAAAAGTAATTCTTATCACCCACTTTTGAACTGCCCCTGTTAGGCTGATTACCTCCTCTGCCACCACCCCTGTTGGGCTGATTACCTCCTCTGCCACAAGCCCAGTTGGGCTGAGTGCCACCCCTACCTGTAGTGTGACCACCCCACCCGCCCTAAGGATGATCATTGTCATAACCATTACCTCTACTAGTTGGAACCAGAGCTCTAGGAGCCTACTTCTGAGCTACATGTTAAAGTCGAGGATAATTTCTCCTCAAGTGACCAAGCTCGTTGAACTCATAATAGGCCATATCAAAGGTAGGTCACTGAGCTAAAGACGACTGAGTAAGATACCCACTGAAATCTGATGAAGGAAAACCGGTCCTTGATGGACCCCCAATAGAAACCTATATCGATGAGTGAATGGGGCATGCAGGGTAACCCCGCTAACCATGACCCTTTGAAAACTACCCACTATAACTGCCCACAGACAGGGGCTTCTTTGAAGCCATCCTCTCTTGACTCTCTTGCTTTACCTACTCGACATTCTTTACAAACTCAAAAACTTCCTGAAACGACTTGCCCAAAGATGCTACCTGCAAAGTAGAGATCTGCAATCCTATATTCAGACCCTTCACAAAATGGCAGATCCGTTCTTTCTCTTTATTAATCCCCTAAAAAGAGTAATGAGTCAAGTCATGGAAGCGAGTATTATAAGTAGCCACAGAAGAACTACCTTGCTCAATATTTGTGAACTGATCTTTCTTCCTGTCCCTCAAAGTCCAGGGAATATACCCCTCTAGAAAGACCTGATAGAAGTGACTCCAAGGCATAGGGAGAGATCCAGTAGGCATGCACTTCAGGAATGTCCTCCACCACATCATGGCATCCCCTTGAAACTGAAACAAAATGAAATCTACACCATGCCTCTCAACAATGACCATTCTATGAAGCCTCTCATGACAGTCTATGATGAACTATTAGGCATCCTCAGTTTCCAATCCATGAGTATTGGGGGCCTCATTTTCATAAATTTGCAGAAGAGCTCGTGTTCACCACCCGTCATCACAAGGACTTTCACTGGTCATGGAAATATACCTGTCTTAGAAGCAACATCTAATCGTAGAGCCACAACTGCAGCATTCTAGGTCACTGAGTGATGGACAACAGGAACCACAGGAGTGCCCCATCCCTTGCTAATCCACTAAGGAAGCTTAGAACCTGCTGGATCACCTCAGATGACAATGGGACATGTGCTACAGCTCCCTGAATTGGGTGTGCGCTTGTCCCCTAGACTGGTTCTGTTGCCTCATTATGCTCAACTCAAACCTCTTCATCTACCATAACTTTCAAGATATTCTCTTGTAAAGGAGTAAATGCTAACCTTTTACGAGCTGGAGTTGGAGCTCGAGCTCCACCCTTTGCGGGTGCACCTTCTCTCCTTACTCTGGCTCTACCTCTGACTCTGCCCGTACCACAAATTGCAGCCTCAACAACTGGCTTAGGTACTGTTGTTTTGGCCTTGGACATACGTATTCTCACCAGTTAAAATTTTGAACTAGTGACTTAAAATTGTGAAGTGTAGTAAGTTGAAATTGTGAACTAGTGACTTAAAATAGTGAAGTTTAGTTAGTTGAAATTGTGAACTAGTGACTTAAAATTGTGAAGTGTCTTGAGTTAAAATTTTGAACAGGTGACTTCTGTGAGAATAAGAGTGAAAGAGTTAGATACCAATTAGAATCAGTTATAGCACGAGGAATGAAAGAAGTTGAGGTTTCCTAAAGTTCTATAGCCTCCTACAGAGAAGTACAAATGTTTCTGTACCATTTTGCAAGACTCTACTAGACTCGTTCTGGTACGATGAGATCAACAAACTTGGGGCTCTAATACCAACTTTGTCATGACTCAAATGAGTCATGATTGACACTCACACTAACCCTCCAGCGGGAGAACCAATGAACCAAAATCTTAGTCTCACTTAACCAATTTTAGTAGCGTAAATAAGGAAACCAACCTGAATTATAGATAAATGGTAACCCTCTAATATAATAAGAAACAGTGTGGAATTAAACAACTAAAGCATCCCTAATAACTAAAAGTTATCGTCCAGAACTCTAAGCCAATATCGTCTAAGATATCCAATGAATACTAAAAATAGTCAAATAAGAGAGTTTCATTATTCGAAAGAAGGACAACAACTCGTGGAGGATCCATAGCAGCCTGAGAAGTAGTGCTCATCCTTGGATCTACAGTCAATCTTTTTACTCTAACCGAGGTCATATCTCAGCCTCTGAAACACGATTTACACTCAACAAAAGAAAAATAGATGGTAGTATCAGTACAACACACTATGTACTGGTAGATATCATAGACCGACCCAATAATATAGCATGAAAGTAGCAAGAAATATAACAAGTAGAAAGACTTCAACATTTAGCATATAATCAGTCATCAGATAGTCTTTTCAAGTCAATTCAACAGCAACAATCTCAAGTTCACAATTCCCAGAATATCATCATAAGAGGAAAATGAATAATCACTTTCAATAATTATCTCACATATCCCTACGTTCGTCAATCTTTACTTATATCACTCATGTTTCTACCATCACCTCAGTTATCAGCCAACTCACTATAGAAAACAGTACAATAATACAAAACAAGGTAAAATAGTGTGCACACATGCTATCGGTCTTATTTCTGCCTGCTTGCCATGACCTGCAGGGGACTCTAGGTGTCTATGTACCACACCGACGTGGTATCCAATCCATAGTTATTGTATCAACATCAATATGTATATCTCTAGGCTCTTAGACCTATTTCCCTCGAATATATTCAGTGCCCAAGACACTATCATAATTAGCCATTACAACTCACTTATCACTTCATGTTCATCCAGTCTATTCATACAAGCATAACAGGAAAACATATATATTCAAACGCATCCCAAGATCAATCACAAGTTACACAGCTCCACCACATAACATGAAATAAAGTGAGTCTTAACTGCAATTCAAATCATAACCTACCTCGAGTGAAGAGTCAACATTCGCAAGCTAATTCACGATGGTCTTGCCTCCCCTTAACCCCTCGGAGTGATCAAAGTCTATAAACAATAATTAAATAGGAGTAGTTAATCATCTAGCCTTCATTTTATGTTTTGGAAATCGAACCAAACAATTTTACCTGTTAAACAAGGTTTCTAGCATTCCCCAAGGATTAATTAATCGCTAATTAGACTCATTACATTCATAGAATCAATAACCAAAGGTTTCTAATCAAGTTCATGCTCTTTTAGCCATTTTTATGTCTAAAGGTCTCACCTTTATGGAACTTTCAAATTTTAAATTTTAAATTTTGAAATTCATAATGGTTAGAATTATTTCAAAATTAAATTGATAACACTACAGTACATGATTATAATTCAAATTTCAAATTCATGATGATTACAATTATTTCAAAATTAAATTGATAATGCTACACTACCTGATTATATTTCAAATTTCAAATTCATAATGGTTATAATTATTTTAAATTAAATTGAAATAACTACACTACATGACTATAATTCAAATTTTAAATTTTAATTTTACAACAGTTATAATTATATCACACTTTAAAATTGATAACGCTAATTAAAACTCAACTTTCAAATTAAATTCAAGTTGAAAAAAAATAACATTAAGAAAAACATGACCCGACCCACAAACCTGGCACATTTGAGGCCCATCACCAAATCCGGCGGGGATCGACTAGCCCGAATACAAATGTTAAATGTGTCATGGGCTATGCTGGATGAGCTTCTTCCTACCTCTAACCCGGTATCAAATCGGACCATTTATTCATAGCTCGGACCAATCCAAATACAGTACTCGATAACAAAAAAAAATTCATGGGGCTGGGTTTGATTGACCCGGCCTACTTAACAATTTTAATGGACTCTATTCAAGTAAATGAATTAAATGTGGTGTGGGGTGGATGAGTCCACCTTCACATGGAATTTCAAGGTGATGGCAGCAATACGTACTATTAATTATGGCCACATTAATTTGGGGACCTACTACTAACTGTGATGAAAGAGAATTGTGAGCTTTTTTCATGTCCGCTAAATTGCTTTTCTTATCTAATTCATTGATAGGTAGAGATTAAACCACCTTTTATCATTATCACATCTTGTAACGATTCATGCCTTCTGCAAATTATTACTATATATAAGAGGTTGGCACACAGCTCTCAAACAGCTCTGTGTGTTTATAGAGTCTCACTTTAAAAAATTTAATATTTTTTCCATTTTAATTTATTTGTTTTACTTTTCATTTTAATGTGTTATATATTTGATTAAAATATTTTATTATGTATTGGATAATTACGTAAAAGATATTATAAATTACAATATAAAAATTTGATTGACTCTCAAAATTCTATTAGTGCCACATAAATTGAGATGTTGGGAAAGACAAGGCACTAACAAAGAATGCACGACAGGGTAGCAGCGGAAGAATACCCAAGTCTAAACTTTTCCTTTCAATTTGAACCAAGAGAACACAAACTAACCAAGTACAATGGTAATAAGGCAGCAAGTATATCAACCAAAAGAAATACGACAAGACAAAATAAACCAATCACACGAGACACCAAGATTTACGTGGAAAACCCCTTCGGTGTGAAGAGTAAAAAACCACGGGACCAAAACCTCCACTATAATCACCAAGAGTTACAATAATGTTCTCCAAAATGGACGCCAAATAAGTGCCAAACAACGAGCAACACTACATAAACCACAACACCAAAAATAACAGAATAAAAGGTGCAAAAGCACCGAAAAATGCAGCTAATGTTCACGGATGAAAAACTGAAGCTACGGGGCACCAACTCCAACTCTGTCAGTTCCTAATAAAAGATTGATATGAGAGGAACAAGCTATCCAAAAATCAGCTCAATCTGATAAGAAACGAAGCGGGAATCGCGATTTGAAGTTGGCAATTTAGAGATGAAATTAGGTGCGAAAATCTGCACTTTTTCTCTATATATGGTTGCTGAAAACTCTTGTGTGGATGATGAAATAAAACCTAAACAATGTCTATATATGCCCCATAGAATTGGGCCTATGGGCAAAAGTGGGTTGGTCCAAATTGGGTTTTATTTACCCACATAGGAAGGGAAAAAGACCCATAACCCCAACAATTCTCCCCCTCACAACTATGTGGAGGAGACCGCCATCCCGGCGATCATGCAACAATCTTCAAACTTCCCTCTTGCCAAAGTTTTAGTCATCATGTCGGAACTATTATCATCCGTATGAATCTTCTCAAGTTCAAGCAACTTAGAATCCAACACATCACGAATCCAATGGTATCTCACATCAATGTGTTTAGACCGACCATGGAATGTAGAATTCTTGCCAAGATGTATAGCACTTTAACTGTCGCAATAAAGCACATACCTCTCTTGAGCACAACCAAGTTCCCCCAAGAATCTCTTCATCCAGAGCAACTCTTTACAAGCTTCAACGGCAGCAATAAGCTCAACTTCTGTAGTAGATAGACCAACACATTTTTGCAACCTAGATTGCCAAGACACAGCTCCCCCTGCAAAAGTAACCAAGTACTTTGAAGTAGACTTGCGAGTATCAATATCACCAACCATGTCTGAATCAGTATAACCATAAAGAATAGGCTTCCCTGTACCAAAACACAAACTCAGACTAGAAGTGCCACAAAGATATCTCATGATCCACTTCACAGCATTCCAATGTTCTCTTCCCGATTAGAAAGAAAACGGCTAACAATACCAACAGCATGAGCAATATCTGGTCTTGTATAAATCATTGCATACATTAAACTACCAACAACTGAAGCATAAGGAACTTTCTTCATATCTTCCTTCTCATCATCACTGGAAGGACACTCTTTCGTGCTCAACTTGAAGTGCATAGCTAAAGGTGTACTGAAAACCTTAGCCTTATTCATGTTAAACCTTCGAAGTACTTTCTGAATGTACTTCTCCTGTGATAACCACAACTTCTTGGCCTTTCTGTCACGGACAATCTGCATGCCAAGAATTTGCCTTGCTGGTCCTAAGTCTTTCATAGCAAAAGACTTACTCAACTCTTGCTTCAACTTTTGAATCCTGCAAGCATTATGACCAACAATAAGCTTGTCATCAACATAAAGCAACACAATAATAAAGTCACCATCAGAGAATTTTGCACAAAAACACAATGATCTGAAGAAGTCTTCTTGAAGCCCTGCTGACTCATAAAAGAACCAAACTTCATGTACCACTGTCTAGGAGCTTGTTTCAAGCCATACAAGCTCTTTTTCAATTTGCAAACATAATTCTCTTTTCCCTTGACTTCAAAACCTTTCGGCTACTTCATATAAATTTCTTCATCTAAGTCACCATGGAGAAAAGCAGTTTTAACATCCATTTGTTCAATCTCTAAATCTATATTTGCAGCTAAGCCTAGAACAACACGAATGGATGACATCTACACAACTGGAGAAAATATCTCATCAAAATCAACTCCCTTTTTCTGGTTAAAACCCTTCACAACTAATCTAGCTTTGTACCATGGAACTGGATTGCCATCTTCATGTTTCACCCTGAAAACCCACCTATTTTTTAAAGCTTTTCTTTCTTTAGGTAACTTAGCCAAATCAAATGTATGATTATCATGTAAGGATTTAATCTCATCTTCCATAACATCAAACCACCTTTCTTTTTCTTCACTATCCATGGCCTCATCAGACTCTCAGGTTCTCCCCCATCAGTCAAGAGTACATACTCATTGGGAGAATAATGAGATGAAGGTGTTTCTCTCAAGTAGATCTTCTGAGAGAACTCTCTAGAGCATCAATAGCAGCTGGTTGCTGGCCAACCACATCCTCTTGCACTGGAGCATCAACAACATCCTGGTCATTCTGAACATGATCATCATCTTCATTATCAACTTGATTTTCATTATTATGAAGATTTTATTCAGGTGCAGTAGTCAAAGGAACTGGATCAACATCAACTAGGTTCTCACTACTCTGAGAATCAACCTTCTAAGTTTTGTCAAAATCTTCAATTGTTTGGTCTTCAAAGAACACAACATCACGGCTTCTAACAAGTTTCTTCTCAACTGGATCATAGAAACGATAGCCAAATTAATCTTGACTATAACCAATGAAGATACACTGCCTAATTTTAACATCCATCTTTGACTTTTCATCCTTAGGAACATGAACAAAAACTTTACACCCAAAGACTCTAAGATGATCATAAGAAACATTCTTACCAGACCAAACTCTGTCAGGGACATCACCATTCAAAGCAACAACAGGAGATAAATTGATAACATAAGCAGCAGTATTAAGTGATTCTTCCCAAAAGGAATCTGGCAGCTTAGCATCTGAAAGCATACATCTAAATCTCTCAACTAGAGTTCTGTTCATCCTCTTTGCTAAACCATTTAACTGAGGAGTCTTTGGAGGAGTTTTCTGATGCCGAATACCCTGCTCTCTGCAATATATATCAAAAGGACCAATATACTCACCACCATTATCTGAGCGGATGTATTTCAATTTCTTCCTTGTCTGTCTCTCAACCAAGGCTTGAAAACCCTTGAACACATCAAGTACCTGATCCTTGGACTTTAAAGGAAATACCCAGAGTTTGCGAGAATGATCATCAATAAAAGTCACAAAGTAAAGTGCATCACCATAAGACCTTACCTTAAAAGGACCACAGAAATCAGAATATACCAACTCCAGCAAATTAAGATTTCTTGAAGGCGGATGACTCTGAAAAGAAACTCTTTTCTGTTTACCGGCTAAGCAATGAACACATTTATTCAACTTTGCTTATTTCACTCCAGAAAGCAATTTTTTCTTAAATTGTCAATCTCCTTCTCACTCATATGACTCAGCCTTCTATGTCATAATGTTGATGAAGTATCATTCTCCACAAAGTTTACTGAGCCTCTAGAGATGGAGCCCTGAAATACGTACAAGTTAGACAACTTGTCACCACGAGCCACAACTATTGAACCTCTAGTAAGCTTCCAGTGTTCAGCACCAACGATGTTAACATAACCCTCATCATCAAGGTTCCCCACAGAGATCAAATTCAGGCGAACATCTGGAGCATGCTTGACATTGTTGAGAACTAATCTCGAACCATTGTTATTTTCTAAACAAACTGTTCAAATGCCAAGAACTTCAACTTCATCATTATTACCCATCTTCAACATCCCAAAATTACCTGGAGTATAGGAATAAAATAATTCCTTCTTGGGTGTGACATAAGAAGTAGCACCAGAATCCACAAACCAGCTAGACTCATCACGAATAAGATTAATGGCATTCTCACCACAAGCAAAAAGAAGATCATCCTTAGCAACAATAGCAAAACGATTCTCATTATCGCCTTCTTTCTTTTGTCGTCTCATATCTCTCTTGTGCTTGTGACAATATTTCATGATATGTCCATTCTTGTGGCAATAGTCACATGTAACATTCTTGTATCTGGACTTTGACTTGTTTCTACTTGTACCTCTATCATTCTGACCTCTGAACTTATTTCTCCCCTATCTTCAGTAACCAAAACATCGGAGTGTGAAGCTGAAGAAGATGAGGCTTGTGATCTTCTTCTCATCTCTTCATTAAAGACACCACTCTTAGCATATTTCATAGTTACAACACCACTGGGAGCATAATTAGTCAAAGAAACTCGAAGAGTCTCTCAAGAGTCTGGCATAGTATTGAGAAGTCAAAGTCCCTGAATTTCTTCTTCAAACTTTACACCCATTCCGGACAGCTGGTCAAGGACACCCTAAAAATTATTTATATGATCAGAAATAGGACTACCCTCTTTGTACCTGATATTCATCAATTGTTTCAGCAGGAACAACTTGTTGTTGCTAGTCTTCGAAGCATAAAGTGTCTCAAACTTATTCCACAAACTTTTGGCATGTGTCTCATTCACAATATGATTTCTAATATTATCTTCAACACATTGTCTGATATAGTCACAAACCTGCAGATGCTCAAATTCTCAATCCTCATCATTCATAGATTCATGTTTGTTAGAAACAAACACAGGTAAGTGCATCTTCTTGATAAATAGAAGATCTTTCATCTTGCCTTTCCAAGTATGATAATTACTACCATTCAAACACACCATCTTGCTAATATTTTCCTCCATCATTCAAATTGACTATCAATAACAACCAATGCTCTGATACCAATTTGTTGGGAAATGCAAGGCACTAACAAAGAATGCACGACAGGGTAGCAGCGGAAGAATACCCAAGTCTAAACTTTCCCTTTCAATTTGAACCAAGATAAGATAAACTAACCAAGCACAATGGTAATAAGGCATCAAGTATATCAACCAAAAGAAATACGACAAGATAAAATAAACCAATCACAGGAGACACCAAGATTTACGTGGAAAACCCCTTCGGTGTGAAGAGTAAAAACTACGGGACCAAAACCTCCACTATAATCTCCAAGAGTTACAATAATCATTCTCCAAAATGGCTACCAAATAAGTGCCAAATAACGAGCAACACTACATAAATCACAACATCAAAAAACAAGAGAATAAAAGGAGCAAAAGCACCAAAAAATGCAGGTACTGTTCATGGATGCAAAACTGGAGCTACAGGATACCAAATACAACTCTGTCAGTTCCTAATAAAATATTGAGATGAGAGAAACAAGTTGTCCAAAAATCAGCTCAATCGGATAAGAAACGAAGTGAGAATCGCGATTTGAATTTGACAATTTAGGGCTGAAATTAGGTGCAAAAATCTGCAGTTTTTCTCTATATGTGACTGCTTAAAACTCGTATGGATGATGAAATAAGACCTAAAAAATATCTATATATATGCCCCATAGAATTGGGCCTATGGGCAAAAGGTGGTTGGTCCAAATTGAGCTTTATTTATCCACATAGGAAGGGGGAAAAATCCATAACCCCAACACTTTTATCATTATCACATCTTGTAACGATTCATGCCTTCTGCAAATTGTTACTATATATAACAGGTTGGCACACATCTCTCAAGCAGCTTTGTGTGTTTATAGAATCCCACCTCAAAAAAATTAATATTTTTTCTATTTTAATTTATTTGTCTTACTTTTTATTTTAATGTGGTATACATTTGATTAAAATATTCTATTATGTATTTGATAATTACGTAAAAAGATATTATAAATTACATTATAAAAATTTGGTTGACTCTCAAAATTCTATTAGTGCCACATAAATTGAGACCGAGAGAATAACACAATAACTAAAATATAAAAATATTTAAAAAATTATATAAAAAATTTGGTTCACTATTCAAATTTCATTTGTGCCCAGGTAAATTGGAATAAAAGGAGTAACATATATTATTTGAAAATAACATAAAAAGTATTATAAATCACAATAATTAAAAAAAGGTATAATAAATTTAGTGACTTTTCAAATTCTATCTATGTAACATATATTGGGCTCATGCAAGCACATAGTTTTGTTTCTAGTATATACATATAGGGTGATGGTAAACATCCAAACAAAATGCTTCCAAAACGTCCAAAATGGGATAGTTTGGTAATTTTGTGCATAATTCTTCTATTGCAAATGACAATAATATCCCTTGTTGAAAATTTTAGAATTTCAATTCTCTCACTTAACTTTATTGAAATTAGTGAAAATAAAGGACACTTTTTTGTGCATGTTGCATTGTAAAGCATAATTTGCCTTTTCAATGTTTCATTCAATTTTTTTTATTCTTTTCATTTTCATTAAATTTATTTTAAAATCTTACTGCAAGTTATTTTTTTTAAAAAAACCGACTAAAATCTACATAAAAGAATGAGTAATAGAATCTTGAAATCTGAAAAGATATAGAAAATTGATTATATCAAAAAATATATCTTTGCTTTTTCTATAAAAAACATACAAAAGTGAAGTAAGATGATTTTATTTTGAATTTTCAATAGAAAGAAATTATAAATAAAATTTAACCAAAAATAAAATTAAATAATTACTAGATCAAGTAAATTTATAAATACACACAAAATATTAAAAAAAATAGTTTGAAATTATTAATGTGTTTTTTATAGAGATAAAAAATTACTACAACTTAAACAAATAAATGTTTGTAAAATATTTTACACACATTCGTGTTACTAACATTTATTTGTTTAAGTTGTAGTAATTTTTTATCTCTATAAAAAACACATTAATAATTTCAAACTATTTTTTTTAATATTTTGTGTGTATTTATAAATTTACTTGATCTAGTAATTATTTAATTTTATTTTTGGTTAAATTTTATTTATAATTTCTTTCTATTGAAAATTCAAAATAAAATCATCTTACTTCACTTTTGTATGTTTTTTATAGAAAAAGCAAAGATATATTTTTTGATATAATCAATTTTCTATATCTTTTCAGATTTCAAGATTCTATTACTCATTCTTTTATGTAGATCTACATAAAAGAATGAGTAATAGAATCTTGAAATCTGAAAAGATATAGAAAATTGATTATATCAAAAAATATATCTTTGCTTTTTCTATAAAAAACATACAAAAGTGAAGTAAGATGATTTTATTTTGAATTTTCAATAGAAAGAAATTATAAATAAAATTTAACCAAAAATAAAATTAAATAATTACTAGATCAAGTAAATTTATAAATACACACAAAATATTAAAAAAAATAGTTTGAAATTATTAATGTGTTTTTTATAGAGATAAAAAATTACTACAACTTAAACAAATAAATGTTTGTAAAATATTTTACACACATTCGTGTTACTTTTCAAAATTCCTTCAAAAGTAAGATTTAATGATTTTTTTTTTAAAGAAGATAAAAGAGTAGTGTTAAATGGCACAATTCATTTTGGCACAAACTTATCACAACTAGGGTAAAAAGTCTATTGTGTTCTTAATGAAAATTGGTTCCAATGTTACTTATTTTCCTTCTAAAAATTTCCTTCAAACATAGTCATTATTACACTTATCCTTTCAAGATTTAATCATCATTACACTTAAACATTCTTAAATATTCTTAATATTAATTATGAAAAATCAATAAATAAATAACATAAAGGAAAAATGAAAAAAAATATTAGAAAAAAATTCTCAACACATGAAATAACCTTGAAACTAATAATTCAGTACATATTTGTATAAATAATGTGATATTAAAAATATTAAAATAACGTGAAATGCATAAAAATAGTAAACTAAATATACAAAGGTGAGAAAGTTATAAAAACATGATAATTGTGGATCGAATATTGGTGTAAAAATGTTTGACTTGAATGAAAAATTGAATTGCTTTAATTTATATAACTCTAAGTATTATAAGATTGAATTGAGACTCAATTTGTGAATATAATAATTAGTCTACACAAATATTTGACTTTAATTGAAAAATTAAATCGATTCAATTTATATAACTCTAAGTATTATAAGATTGAATTGAGACTCAATTTGTACATGTAACAATTAGTCAATACATATATTTTGCTCCAACTAGAAAATTGAATTTCACTAAAATTATAATATTGAATCGAGACTCAATTTGTAATTGTAGCAATTAGTCAACATAAATATATTGACTTCAATTAAAAAATTAAAATCCTTTAATTTATATAACTCTAAATATTATAAGATTGAATTGAGACTCAACATGTGCATGTAACAATTAATCAATACAAATGTTTGACTTTAATTGAAAAATTTATTTACTCTAAGTATTATAAAATCTAAGTATTATAAAATTGAATAGAGACTCAATTTGTGCATGTAATAATTAGTCAACACAAATGTTTGTCTTCAATTGAAAGAATGAATTGCTTCAATTTATACAACTCTAAGTATTTAAGATTGAATTAAGACTCAATTTGTTAAAGTAACAATTAGTCAACACAAATGTTTGACTTCAATTAAAAATTGAATTATTATTTATTATAACTGTAAGTATTATAAGATTATACTGAGACTCAATTTGCACATGTACCAATTAGTCAACATAAATGTTTGACTTCAATTTGAAAATTAAATTATTTCAACCTATATAACTCTAAGTATTATAAGATTGGATTGAAACTCAATTTGTGGATATAATAATTAGTCAGTATAAATGTTGGACTTCAATTGAAAAATTGAATTGCTTTAATTTATATAACTCTAAGTATTATAAGATTTTGAGACTCAATTTATGGATGTAACAATTAGTCAATACAAATATTTGACTTCAATTAAAAAATTAAATTGTTCCAAATATTATGAGATTGAACTGTGAAAATCGAGTTATGGATGTAACAATGAATCAATACAAGCATTTGTCTTTAATTGAAAAATTGAATTGCTTCAATTTATACAACTCTAAGTATTATAAGATTGAATCAAGAATCAATTTGTGGAAGTAACAATTAGTCAACACAATTTTTTGACTTCAATTGACAAAATAAATTGCTCTAAATATTGTGATATTGAATTGTGACTCGATTTGTGAATTTAATAATTAGTCAATACAAATGTTTGACTTCAATTGAAAAAATAAATTACTCCAAATATTATAAGATTGAATTGTGACTCAATTTATGAATGTAACAATGTGTAAGTACAAATATTTAACTTCAATTGAAAAATTGAATTGCTTCGATTCATTCAATTTATGCGACATCTTGTACTTGACTTCAATCAAATAATTGAATAGCTTTGATTTATTCGATTTATACAATAGATCTAAGTATTATAAGATTGAACTGAGACTCAATTTATGCATGTAATAATTAGTCAAACAATTTTTTGACTTCAATTAAAAATTAAATTGCTTCAATTTATATGACTCTAAGTATTATAAGATTGAATTGAGACTCAATTTATGGATGTAATAATTTGTCAATACAAATGTTTGTCTTCAATTAAAATTGAATTGCTATGTATTATAACTTTAAATAGTATAAGATTAAATTGAGACTCAGTTTGTGCGTATAATAATCTGTCAACACAGATGTTTAATTTTAATTTGAAAATTAAATGTTTCCATCTATATAACTCTATGTATTATAAAATTGAATTGAAACCCAATTTGTGGATGTAACAATTAGTCAACACAAATGTTTGACTTCAATTAAAAAATTGAATTACTTTAATTTATATAAATCTAAGTATTATAAGATTAAATTGAGACTCAATTTGTGGATGAAACTATTAATCAATACAAATATTTTACTTCAATTGAAAAATTGAATTGCTTCAAATATTATGAGATTGAATTGTGACTCAATTTGTGGATGTAACAATTAGTCAACACAAATATTTGACTTCAATTGAAAAATTGAATTGCTTCAATTTATATAAATCTAAGTATTATAAGATTGATGTAACACCCTTGATTTTTAAACCAGGGTTAGAACCGCCCCACATATGTATTTAGACCCCCACTCAAGGACCAAATTAAAGGTTTTCGAGTCTAGTTTCCAACGCCGTTGACCGCTTATCAATCCGATATTTGTGCAAGTCTTTATGCCCATTTACCGAGTACTATGCAGTCTGCACACTGGACTGTGCGCCAGAGCACTGGGGAGCGTTATATAAGCAACCAAAGGTCATTTTTTCCGAAATTTTTCATTCTCCTCTCTTTCTTTCAAGCCCTAAGTTTGTTTTTCTCTCCTCCTCTCATCCTCCTTCACCAAGGTAAGTCCCCTCCATGATTTTTTGCAATTCTAACTAGTTTCTAACACCCAAATATGGATTTAATGATGAAATCCTAATTGTGAATCTTAGGGTTTTAAAGAAAATATAACCAAGGTTTCAAGAACTGAAGTCTTGGAGTCTCTCCTTCAAGTTTCCTTCTCCTTTTTCAGGTATGTAAGAGTTTAGTGAGGGAAATCCATTCATCCTCATGCCTCTAGTTCTAGTCTTTGTTAGTTATGTCAAAGCTAGGGTTCTCAAAACCCCAATACTCAATTGCTTATGCCTTGCTCTATTTTACAAAAGGGAGTAGGACTTGATCATTGTATTTTATGAGTAATCATTCTTATGTTTCTCATGTTTAGTTATTTATTTGAATCTTACTCTTGAAGTGTCATGACCCGAAATCGGGCCATGAGGGCATCAACATAAGCCCCCAAGTAGACAACCCTAACCCAAATATGTGGAAGATAATAAATAATAATTAAACTAAAGAAAGCGAAAGATATGACGAAAAGATAGAGCCAATAGCATATATACATACCATCGTACAAAAAAATACAAAAGAAGGCCCTAAAGTGACTGATAACGCTCAAACTACACCTCAAATTAACGAGGCGTAAGCGATCGTTGTCAAGTAAAGAACCCAACAAGGTTGGGGTCGAATCCCACAGAGAATATGGTGAGAATTAAGTCTTTAGTGAGATACGTGACTAATGGTCAATAGTTTCCGGTAAGTAAAAGGGGGGGTTTTGAAATCAACGTGAACAAAAGCAACAATAATGTAAGAGAAAAAATCAGTAGGAGAGAATGAACTAGGGACGTGTTCACCATGGCGTTGTAACAATGTCGATTCTAGGCTTAACCGGGTTCTTTCTATATGCGTGTCACGATGTGATTGCGTCAATTGTATCGTCTAAACGTCTCTCGACCAAATAAACAAATTTCCTTTTATCTTCTCTCGATCTCAAAAAGATGTGCTTTTTAGCTCTCAATCCTAACATCAAGTAGATTAATCCAGTTACGGCATTAATCAATAAGACGAGAGTTAGTAGTCTCGAATCCTTGTTGTTAATCAAGTTTTCCCGGTTTTAATCTCTTTACTCAAGCAAATTAAACCTAGGCATGTTCTAATGTTTGCAACCACTAGAAAACGTGACATAAAGTATGATTAACACCGTGACTACATGTAAATTGAACCCGTCGCTACCCGGAATCTATATCGCTTGACCGTTTGCCATGGCTCCCAACAACCTAGTTGCGGGAGTTTTAGTACTCATGCTCGAAGAAAGAAAAGAAGTAATTCATTATAAAGGAAAGAAGATTCTTACAATATGATGAAAATACTCTTCAATAATCCAAGAACAAGAACAACCAAGAACTCAAGAACACGAATTCAAGAATCCGAAAACGTGTTGTTGCTCTCAAAAAAGACTAAAAACTATTCTAAAACTATTGGGTGAACCCCCTATAAAATAAACCTAACATAGGGTATTTATAGGAGTCCAGGAAATAAACCCAAAAACGTTCGGAATCCGCGTCGCGCGTTCTGCCTCAACTTGACGGTTTGGGTGACGGACCGTCACGCATGTGACGGGCCGTCACCACTAAACAGTGAGCTCCCAAGCATTTTTTTCAGGTAAGTCGTCACCTGCTCGACGACTTACATGAATATTCTGGTAAGTCGTCGGGCCTGTGACGACTTGCTGGAAATTTCTGGTAAGTCGTCCGCCCAGTGACGACTTACATTATTTTTCTTTGTTTTATCTTGGTGGAATGGGTGACGGTCCGTCAGGTCAGTGACGGGCCGTCAGACGGGCCGTCACTCTTAGGCAGAAGCGGTCTTTTGATCGTATTTCCTTCCTTTTCTACGTTTGTCTCGGTTTCCTGAAAACATAACATAAAACATCAAAAACGACGACGGTTGCTTGAAAACGTACGATTGTTCTTAGTTAAAAGGAGTCGAAAGTGCCGTAAAATGGCGGCACATCAACACCCTCAACTTAAAACGTTCGCTTGTCCTCAAGCAACATAACATAAAAGAAAACAATACGACGACTCAACTAAGAACACAAACTCATGTCTCTAGCAACTCATGGTCATTCAACACTTTCTTCAATCAAGCTCCCTCGTAGCACACAAATGTATGAAACACTAACTTGCAAGGATCCAAACATGTCATTCCGATATGATAGAACATTCAACATACACACGCGCAGCTTATCCTAACAATCAATAGACAATACAGAAATCTTGGTGCCCTCACCACAAAGAAATCCCACACACAAGATTTGGGACTAGGTAAGCGCTCACACTCACAAACGATTTCAAACAATGCACATGCGATACCATAGGCTTGCCCTTACTATTCTATTTTAGTTCTTCAGAAAGCCGCTCAGGATCACTACAGGACTTGTTTTGGCTTGTACTGAGGCTTCAGGTGCAGGTAGGATACATTTAGGGGTTAGTGACTAAGCCCTCCTTGGAACTACCGACGTCTTATTACCACATCCTTTACTTTGTCCATCCTTATTCGCCTTTTTATTTCCTTCTCTCTAGCTACAGGTGCGGCCTCTTTATTTTGAGAATTCTTTTTGTTACTTTTTCGATCTTTTTTCACTTCTTTTTATTTTTCTTTTCTTTGGCACACACCCGAATTTCATTTCATTATTCACAACCAATCTTCTCCCTCCTCTTTTTTTTCTATCATTCACCTCTTAGTAGCCACCCCTCAACTTAGGCTGATTTGCCTGCGTCCGAAGCGTGCACGCATGTCCAAGGAAGGACCAGGGCCCAAAATAGGGATTCAAAGGTTAAAGTTTAGGAACGGTGACAGGTTATTGAGAAGAACAAGGTTCAATATTAGGCATCAAACAGGGATCAAAGGGATATTATATTTAGGACGCCGTCTTTTAGGTTAAGTGGACTGCACACAAAAAGCTGTGTGATCCTTTCCTAAGGCAACCAAACTTCAAACTTAACAAAATAGACCGGGCAAGGTTCAGTATGCATGCACAGAGTTAAGAAGTTTATGCAATAATCTCACACGCTCTTGGCACCAAGAAACTATGTCGCTACCAACTATCAAACAACCGCTCGGCTTAAGCATACTCATTCTACTCATAATCACACAATGACATACAAGGATCCAGACAGTTAATCGTTTCAACATAAGTACAAAACCAGAATTTTTTTTAAAGGGGCCTCGTTTTAGTCACAAAAATTCCATGCTTGCTATAGACACTACAAAAAAAACAAAAATTTAAAATAACAACCTAAACATGCCGGTTCTACTAGATAGCACACCGGAGGGAAAAGAAACACGGTAACAAAAACCCTCGGTGGTGACTCACAGGTTTCCCCACGAATTAATTAGACTATAATACAACAACAATTTATGGGTTGCCTCCCATACAGCGCCTGATTTAACGTCGCGGCACGACGCGGGTGTCTTGATTACTCAGACTTCATCAAGACACCCCAGACTTAATACACAACCGTATGCACAACTATATACCCTATAATAAACAAAAATAACAAATAAAAGTAAAAGCAGGAAAGTATGACTAAGAGTCAAATAAACACACCAGACTTAATCAAAAACCGTATTCCCCGGCAACGGCGCCACTTTTTGATAATGCTCAAACTACACCTCAAATTAATGAAGCGTAAGCGATCGTTGTCAAGTAAAGAACCCAACAAGGTTGGGGTCGAATCCCACAGAGAATATGGTGAAGATTAAGACTTTAGTGAAGTAGATGACTAGTATTCAATTGTTTCCAATAAACAAAAAAGGGGGGGGGGGTTTGTAATCAACGTGAACAAAACAACAATTATGTAAGAGAAATAATCAATAGGAGAGAATGAACTAGGGACGTGTTCACCATGGCGTTGTAACAATGTTGATTCTAGGCTTAACCGGGTTCTTTCTATATGCGTGTCACGATGTGATTGCGTCAATTGTATCGTCTAAACGTCTCTCAACCAAATAAACAAATTTCCTTTTATCTTCTCTCGATCTCAAAAAGATGTGCTTTTTAGCTTTCAATCCTAACATCAAGTAGATTAATCCAGTTACGACATTAATCAATAAGACGAGAGTTGGTAGTCTCGAATCCTTGTTGTTAATCAATTTTTCCCGGTTTTAATCTCTTTACTCAAGCAAATTAAACCTAGGCATGTTCTAATGTTTGCAACCACTAGAAAACGTGACATAATGTATGATTAACAACGTGACAATACATAAATCGAACCCAACGCTACCCGGAATCTATATTGCTACGTTTGCCATGGCTCCCACAACCCTAGTTGCGGGAGTTTTAGTTAATCATGCTCGAAGAAGAAAAGAAGTAATTCATTATAAAGGAAAGAAGATTCTTACAATATGATGAAAATACTCTTCAATAATCCAAGAACAAGAACAACCAAGAACTCAAGAACACGAATTCAAGAATCCGAAAACGTGTTGTTGCTCTCAAAAAATGACTAAAAACTATTCTAAAACTATTGGGTGAACCCCCTATAAAATAAACCTAACATAGGGTATTTATAGGAGTCCAGGAAATAAACCCAAAAACGTTCGGAATCCGCGTCGCGCGTTCTGCCTCAACTTGACGGTTTGGGTGACGGACCGTCACGCATGTGACGGGCCGTCACCACTAAACAGTGAGCTCCCAAGCATTTTTTTCAGGTAAGTCGTCACCTGCTCGACGACTTACATGAATATTCTGGTAAGTCGTCGGGCCTGTGACGACTTGCTGGAAATTTCTGGTAAGTCGTCCGCCCAGTGACGACTTACATTATTTTTCTTTGTTTTATCTTGGTGGAATGGGTGACGGTCCGTCAGGTCAGTGACGGGCCGTCAGACGGGCCGTCACTCTTAGGCAGAAGCGGTCTTTTGATCGTATTTCCTTCCTTTTCTACGTTTGTCTCGGTTTCCTGAAAACATAACATAAAACATCAAAAACGACGACGGTTGCTTGAAAACGTACGATTGTTCTTAGTTAAAAGGAGTCGAAAGTGCCGTAAAATGGCGGCACATCATTATGATTGAGAGCTAAAAAGCACATCTTTTTGAGATCGAGAGAAGATAAAAGGAAATTTGTTTATTTGGTCGAGAGACGTTTAGACGATACAATTGACGCAATCACATCGTGACATTCATATAGAAAGAACCCGGTTAAGCCTAGAATCGACATTGTTACAACGCCATGGTGAACACATCCCTAGTTCATCCTCTCATACTGATTTAAACTCCTACGTTTATTATTGTTTTGTTTACAATTTGATTACAAAACCCCCCCCTGTTATTTACTGGAAACGATTGACGACTAGTCACATACTTCACTAAAGTCTTTATCATCACCATATTCTCTGTGGGATTCGACCCCAACCTTGTTGGGTTATATATTTGACAACGATCGCATACGCTTCTTAAATTGAGGTGTAGTTTGAGCGTTATCAAAAATGGCGCCGTTGCCGGGGAATACGGTTTTTGATTAAGTCTGGTGTGTCTATTTGACTTTTTGTTATAATTTCCTGCTTTACGTTTGTTTGTTGTTTTTGTTTTGACAGGGTACAAAGTTGTGCATGCATAGTACCCGAAGCTCGGGTGAACCAATACTACCTTACGATCCCGAGCTTGCTAGAACTTTGAGGTGGAATATGGCCACAGAACTAGAGGCAGCAAGGCTCGCTGCCGAACTGCAGGCCCAACAAAATCTGAATGCTGGTGGTCTGCAGGATGAGGATTTCGAATTAGATGGAGCTGGCGCTACTGGCGCCATCATTGTTCCACCGCTACCGCCCGGAGCCAAGTTCAACATCACTAGCACGATGATTCAGTTGCTGAACTTGAGAGGAGTGTTCCGAGGTGTCGCTAGGGATGATCCAAACCAGCACTTAATGAATTTCGTGGGCATCTGCAAGTCGTTCGAACTGCCAGGAGTGAGTCAGACTGCGATCAGGCTTAGGTTGTTTCCGTTGTCTCTGTCTGATGAGGCAGCGTTGTGGTTGACAGAATTGACCCCCGACTCTATCGCAACGTGGGGAGAGTTGAGAGGAGCTTTCCTAGAAAGGTTCTTTCCTCCCTCTCGGATGATACAGTTGAGGGACGAAATCAGCAACTTCAGGCAGCAACCGCACGAAGCACTGCACGAGACCTGGTTGCGATTTAAGAAGAAACTGACACAGTGCCCCAACCATCAGCTGAACAACGAATTCTTGATGCAGACATTCTACCGGGCACTAAATTCGGCTACCAAGCCGACATTGGATAACGCAGCAGGTGGAGCGTTTATGGGTCGCACTTTTGCCGACGCCACAGCTATTCTAGACAGGCTCACCAAGACCAACAGGGCCTGGCACACACGAGATTCAGAGGTTGCAGCTAGCACCTATACAGTTGGTATGTCGGCTGAGCAGCGTAGGAAAGAGGAGGAGCGCGACCAAGACATGGCGCATCTAAAGACACAGTTGGACCTCCTGACAAGGCACTTGACGTCAGGAAATATAGAGAAGGTACAAGCTGTGGGTTCCCAAGGTATGGAGACTGAGGACGCGAATTACGTGGGGGGTTTCCAGGCCAATGGCCAAGGAAACCAAGGTCGGAACTATCCAAACCACTATGAGAATGGTGGCTACAAAAATCGCGACCAAGGAAGCTGGAGGAACAACACCGATAGAGGTGGGTTGTATATACCACCTGGCAATCGGGACAAAACTGGCAGCGAAACTGAGACGTCCAAACTTGAGAACATGATGGCGAAGATGCTGCTTAAGGTGGAATCGACTGACTCTGGGGTAAAGGCAATGCGAATGAGTTATCAACATTGAGTCTGGTAGTGGAGTCACACTCAACCGCGATCAAGCAACTAGAGCAGCAAGTGGGTCACATCTCGGCATCTCTAAACCCAAAGAAAATAGGTACTTTGCCGAGCGACACCACTCATCCGCAGAATGATGCAAGCTGTATGGCGATCACCACAAGAAGCGGAAAAGTATTACCGGAATCACATCCGGTAATTCATGCTCAAGATGATAGTGCGGATGATAAAGAGGCGGTAGAGGAGGAAACGCCAAAGCCCGCAGAGAAACGCAAGGAAGCTGAAAAGCTTCCAACTATGATGTTTCGACACCCACCCCCTTTCCCCCAGAGGTTGAAGAAGAAAGCTGACGATAGTAAGTTCCTGAACTTCATGACCATGTTAAAACAGATTTCAATAAACATACCATTGGTGGAAGCTCTGGAACAAATGCCCGGTTATGCCAAGTTCATGAAGGACTTGATCACAAAGAAGAGGACGGTAAGTTTTGAGCCGGAAGACAACCTCCATCACTGCAGCGCTATTTCCTCTAGATCATTAGTGGAAAAGAAAGGAGATCCAGGTGCGTTCACTGTTCCATGTACTATCGGGAAGCTCAACTTCGGAAGAGCTATGTGTGATCTTGGTGCTAGTATAAATTTGATGCCGCTAGCAGTGTATGACAAATTGGGTTTGGGAGCTCCTAAACCAACGTCCATGAGAGTGATGATGGCTGACCGTTCGGTAAAGCGACCCGTAGGGATATTGACTGAT
>QJPP01000861.1:0-2500 GCA_003996215.1 Jaltomata sinuosa
CAAGGTCCATGGAGGTCCTCGCCCCAATACCAAACACTCAGTGATCGAGACATTGTATGCAAGATAGAGTTCCCAGTCTCGATATCAAGATATAGAACCAGTCGCGAATATGCATGCCCAGACCCTGTCCAGGACTAAAAATAGTAGGAAAATATCTCAAAAACCCCTCCAAGGGTGCCCGGGCGTCGCCGGGTCTAAACAGTAAAAAGTCATCTCATGTGCTCGGTCCAACCGAGGCTAAAAATAATCTCAAGTAGTAAGAAAACTCAACTAGCACTCCGGCCCTGCCGAGTCTAGTGATAATCGTAAAACTGATGATTTTAAAACACAAGTGAAATCAACCATTTCCAAATCATTTCCATCAAAAAGGGGCCCCCCCGGGCCATGCAAGGTTTAGAAAACAGTGTCAGTAGGCCCGAAGCCAAAACCACTGTAAAACATCGATAAAATCTCTTTATATGCATGGAAATGATATGATCACACACAACAATAGCTGCCCAACAGCTTACAATCAACCTACCGACCCTGCACAGGCCCACAGCTACTCAGCAAGCATAACCAACCTAGAAGGATAATTCTATGTCCGGGACTCGCGGACATTCCCAAAATCCCACCTTCTATGTTCCAGAGTCAACAAGGCCTCGCAAGACCACAAGGGTAAATAAAATATATCCGCAAATACTACAAACAACGGAGGAATAAAAATAGGCGGACATGAGTAAAGCGGTCAAGGTCTGTGGTACCGACCTAATAAACCAACCCAAGGATGCCCATTAATACCATTTTTATTCTATATATGCGGAGTCTAGGGAAATTAAACCGTAACCTACCTGTCGTCCGACGACAAGCTGCTGGAACAACGATGTCCAAGCTCGAACCGCTCCAAGAAAATCCAAAACTAAATCGGAATCGGATTCGAATTTGGGACGGAATAACTTAACGTAGATAATTGATTGAATCTTAATATCGCATCCAAAAATCTCTCCACACCCAATTACTTTAACTCATAAAGATACGTGTAGTAGTACTATTTCTATATGTGTACAATGCCTAACCTCTTTTGCTAAAGGCAACATATATACATATGTATACTTACTGCCAGCAATTTACATTAGGCAGCCCCCACTTAATTGATTTCCACGTGGGGGGGGGGGGGTGTGTGTCAACACCACATCTCCCCTTATCCAATTAATGATGGGTGGGGTCCCCGCTACGTACGTATTCGGGTATTGAATAAATTCGTGGTAAAATAAATATAGTATTTTAAATATACCATAATTATTAGAAAATCATTTCCAATAAAACCTACTATATTATAATAATAAATTTAAACATAACTAATTTACTATCTCCGTTAAAATATTACGGAGTATAAAAACTTTATAAAATAAATACGTAAACACTTATATTTTCCAAAGGGTATAATAATATAATTTTTACCAAATTAAACTTTTAAATAAATATTTCAAATACACGCACGATGCTAATAAAATTCTTAAGTTTTTAGGCTCGTAATTCGCCTACGCACGATTTCGATATTCAAAAATTCTCTCGGGATCCTCCCTTATTTTTTATAACTGTTTCGGAACTGAAATGGCATTTTAAAACGTAAAATTGAAGCTTAAATCGGGTTAAACCCGACCCGATTCGCGACCCGGTTCGTAACCCCGTTTTCTGCCAGACAGTCCGCGGTAAAACAGTCATAACTCTTTACTCCGAGATCCGTTGGACGTGCGGTTTTGTGCGTTGGAAACTAGACCCGTAGACCTTCGATTTGGTATCTCGGGGGACTTCTAACTCTTTATATATTGGGAGAAAATCCCCGACACATTTGACCCAAAGTTCAGAAAATTGTTAAAGGTCTTGCGATATCTTTTGTCGATTTGCTTGACTTCAAAACTTATACGTGGAAATGACCGGAAGGGTCATTACATCCATAAACATTATGACCTGGATCAGATCGATTCTTTTTTGAATCTCTATACGTGCAATTCCCTTGACGCCAGAAGACATTTTCATATTCTTTTGTACATAATTCTTGATACAATCTCTTATTTTTTGATCTTCTTGTAAACCTTCGGAATAATTTTTTGGTTGTGAAAACCAAAGGGAATGATGACCTTGGGTTGTACCCAGTCTGAAACCAAGTGGATTTATTTTTTGTCCCATAATCCCCCACTATTATACATATCACGATACGTCATAGGTGTAGATTTTTTTTCCGTCTCATTTTTTTTAACGAATACATCTCGACATATTCATCATCTAAAGATATATCTTTCATTACAATAGTTATATGACATGTCTATCTTTTTATCGGAAAACTACGTCCTCGAGCTCGAGGTTTCAATTTCTTCACAGTAATACCTCCATTGACTTCGGCTTTACTAATGACTAAATTGGTTTCGCTGGAACCCATATTGTAACTAGCATTTTCTGCTGCAGAATAAACCAATTTTAAAATGGGATAACATGCTCGATAGGGCATGAGTTCTAGTAT
>QJPP01000861.1:25000-55000 GCA_003996215.1 Jaltomata sinuosa
GCATTCAATGTGTATTCCTGAATAATCTCATTTTGCAATTATTCAACCATTTCATTTTACCAAGTTCAATGTTAGCCAGATTAGTCAACATTTATCTTTTTCGATGCAACAACAAGATCTTATTTGTAACAGTGGTTTTGTTGGTTGGTTAATTGGTCACATTTTATTCATGAAATGGCTTGGATTGGTATTAGTATGGATACGGAAAAATCATTCAATTAGATCGAATAAGTACATTCGATCTAATAAGTACCTTGTATTAGAATTGAGAAATTCTATGGCTCAGATCTTTAGTATTCTCTTATTTATTACCTGTGTCTACTATTTAGGCAGAATACCCTCACCCATTCTTACTAAGAAACTGAAAGAAGCCTCAAAAACAGAAGAAAGGGTGGAAAGTGAGGAAGAAAGAGATGTAGAAATAGAAACTGCTTCCTAAATGAAGGGGACTAAATAGGAACAAGAGGGATCCACTGAAGAAGATCCTTATCCTTCTCCTTCCCTTTTTTCGGAAGAAGGGTGGTATTCGGACAAAATCGATGAAACGGAAGAAATCCGAGTGAATGGAAAGGAAAAAATAAAGGATAAATTCCACTCTCACCTTACAGAGACAGGCTATAACAATATTAATACTAGTAATAGTCCAATTTATGATTATGAGGATTCTTATCTGAATAATAATAACACGGGGAATCCAGAAAATTTTAAATTGCAACTGCTTGATAAAAAAAATGAAAATTTTGATCTCTTCTGGTTTCAAAAACCTCTTGTGAGTCTTCTTTTCGAATATAATCGATGGAATCGACCATTTCGATACATAAAGAATAATCGATTTGAACAGGCTGTAAGAATAGAAATGTCACAATATTTTTTTGACACATGTAAAGTGATGGAAAACAAAGAATAGCTTTTACATACCCGCCAAGTTTATCAACTTTTTGGAAAATACTAAAAATAAAGATACCCCTATTGTCACTCCAAAAAATGCTTCCTAATGAACTGGACAATCAGTGGGTTTCGACCAACAAAGAAAAAAGTAATAATCTGAATAAGGAATTTTTAAATCAACTTGAAATTCTAGACAAGGAATCTCTTTCTCTGGATATACTCGAAACAAGGACTAGATTGTGTAATGATGATACTAAAAAAGAATACGTGACTAAAATGTATGATCCTTTGTTAAATGGGCCATATCGAGGAACAATCAAAAAAGGGGTTTCACCTTCAATTATAAACAATACTTCGCTAGAAAATTTGAAAGAGAGAGTTAGACTAAATAGGATTCATACTATCTTTCTTCCGAATACTGATTACCGAGAATTTGATTACCAAGAATTTGAACAAAAAGCGGATACGGTTGATAAAAAACCATTATCAACAGAAATTGACGAGTTCTTAGAATTTGGTAACGAACCAAAATCGAGTTTAAATTTGAAAGGCCTTTCTTTATTTTCAGACCAAGAACAGGGAAGAGCGAATTCAGAAAAAAGAACGAAATTTGTAAAATTTGTATTCAATGCAATTGATCCTAATGGGACAAAATCTGGAAAAACATCGATTGAAATAAAAGAAATCAGTAAAAAAACGCCTCGCTGGTCACATAAATTAATCACCGAATTGGACCAACAATTGGGTGAATTTAAAGATCGCGCATCAATGGATCATCAACTTCGTTCAAGAAAAGCCAAACGTGTAGTTATTTTTACTGCCAACAACGAGAATAACGATCCTGAGACCAAAGAGGAAGTGGCTTTAATAAGCTATTCGCAACAATCAGATTTTCGGCGAGGTATAATTAAAGGCTCTATGCGGGCTCAAAGGCGCAAAACTGTTATTTGGAAACTATTTCAAGCAAATGCGCATTCCCCCCTTTTTCTCGACAGAATAACCCCCCCCCGTCTTTTTTCTTTTGATATCTCTGGACTGATTAAACCAATTTTTCGAAATTGGACAGGTAAAGAGGGAGAATTCAAGATTCTAGAATCGAGAGAAGAACAAACAAAAAGAGAAGAGAAAAAAGAAAAGGACAAAAAAGAGGAGACCAAAAGAAAGGAACAAGCACGGATAGCGATAGCAGAAGCCTGGGATAACATTCCTTTTGCGCAAATAATAAGAGGTTACATGTTAATAACTCAATCAATTCTTCGAAAATATATTCTATTACCTTCATTGATAATAGCCAAAAATATCGGGCGTATGTTATTCTTGCAACTTCCTGAATGGTCTGAAGATTTGCAGGAATGGAGTAGAGAAATGCAAATTAAATGTACTTATAATGGTGTTCAATTATCAGAAACAGAATTTCCAAAAAATTGGTTGAGAGATGGGATTCAGATCAAAATTTAATTTCCTTTTTGTCTCAAACCTTCGCATATATCGAAACTGTCCCCCTCCCGCGGAGAGTTAATGAAAAAGAACAAACAAAAAGATGATTTTTGTTTTTAAACAGTTTGGGGAATGGAAGCTGAACTTCCCTTTGGTTCTCCCCGAAAGCGCCCTTCCTTTTTTGAACCCATCTTTAAGGAACTCGAAAAAAAAATTGGAAAATTCAAAAAGAAATATTTTATAACTCTAAAAGTTTTAAAAGGAAAAACAAAATTATTTCGAAGAGTTTCAAAAGAAACCAAAAAATGGCTTATCAAAAGTATTCTATTTCTAAGAAAAATAAAAAAAGAACTTTCAAAAATAAATCCAATTGTATTATTTTGATTCAAAGAAATATCTGAATCGAAGGAAACGAAAAAAGAAAAATATTATCTAATTAGTAATCAAATAATTAACGAATCGTTTAGTCAAAGTGAATCTGGAAATTGGCCAAATTCTTCACTGATAGAAACCAAAATGAAGGATTTGACTGATAGAACAAGTACAATAAAAAATCAAATAGAAAGAATTACAAAAGTGAAAAAGAAAGTAACTCCAGAAATAGACATTAGTCCTAATAAAACAAATAATATTAAAAAGTTCGAATCGCCACAAAATCTTTTACAAATAGTAAAAAGATGAAATACTCGATTAATATGGAAATTCCGTTATTTTCTAAAATTATTCATTCAAAGATTATACATCGATCTATTTTTATCTATCATTAATATTCCCTGAATTAATACACAACTCTTTGTTGAATCAACAAACAAATTGGTTGAGAAATACATTTCCAATAATGAAATAAATCAAGAAAAAATTAATAAAAAAAAATTCACTTTATCTTTATTTCGACTATAAAAAATTCACTTTATAATATTAGTAAGAAAAATTCACATATTTTTTTTGATTTATCCTACTTGTCACAAGCATATGTATTTTACAAATTATCACAAACCCAAATTATTAATTTGTCTAAATATAGATCTGTTCTTCAATATAACAAAACGTCTTTTTTCCTTAAGACTAAAATAAAGGACTATTTTAGAACACTAGGAATATTTCACTCTGAAGTAAAACATAAGAAACTTCAGAGTTATAGAATCAATCAATGGAAAAACTGGTTAAGACGGCATTATCAATACGATTTAGCTCAGATTAGATGGTCTAGATTAATGCCAAAAAAATGGCGAACTAGGGTTAATCAAAGTTGTATGGCTCAAAATAAAAATAGCAACTTAAACAAATGGAATTCATATGAAAAAGACCAATTAATTCATTACAAAAAAGAAAATGCTTCTGAACTCTATTCATTATCAAACCAAAAAGATAATTTTAAAAAATGTTATAGATATGATCTTTTATTATATAAATCGATTAATTATGAAAATAAAAGTGACTCATTTATTTCTAGATTACCCTTTCAAGTAAATAAGAACTTAGAAATTTCGTATAATTCCAACACGTCCAAACACAACTTTTTTGATATGCCCGGCAATCTTCATATCAATAATTATCTAAGAAAAGGCAATATTCTAGATATAGAAAGAAATCTCGATCGAAAATATTTTGATTTGAAAATTAGCCATTTTTCTCTTACACAAAAAGGACATATTGAGGCCTGGGTTAAGATCGATACCAACAGTAATCCAAATAATAAAATTGGTATTAATAATTATCAAATAATTGAGAAAATTGATAAAAAAAAAGGCCTTTTTTATCTTACAACTCATCAAAATCCAGAAAAAAATCAAAAAAAGTCGAAAAAAGTCTTTTTTGATTGGATGGGAATGAATGACAAAATATTTAATCATCCCATATTGAATCTGGAATTTTGGTTCTTCCCAGAATTTGTACTACTTTATAATGTATATAAAATAAAATCGTGGATTATACCAAGTAAATTCCTTCTTTTAAATTTGAATCTAAATGAAAATTTTAGTCAAAATAAAAACATCAATAAAAACCAAAAACAAAACTTTTTTTTACCATCAAATAAAAAAATAAAGAATCGAATTCAAGAAGCAAAAGAACCCGCAAGTCAAGGAAAAAGAGAGCGTGGATCAGATATAGAAAACAAAGGAAATCTGGGCCCTGTTTTCTCAAAACATCAAAACGATCTTGGAAAAGATTACGCGGAATCAGACACAAAGAAGGTTAAAAATAAAAAACAATACAAAAGCAACACGGAAGAAGAACTAGATTTGTTCTTGAAACTTTATTTGCTTTTTCAATTGAGATGGAACGATGCTTTGAATCAAAGAATGATCGAAAATATCAAGGTATATTGTCTCCTGCTTCGACTGATAAATCCAACCAAAATTACTATATCGTCAATTCAAAGGAGAGCAATGAGTTTGGATATAATGCTAATTCAGGCGAATTTATCTCTTACAGAATTAATGAAGACGGGGATATTGATTATCGAGCCTATTCGGTTGTCTGTAAAAAATAATGGACAATTTATTATGTATCAAACCATAGGTATTTCATTGTTTCATAAAAGTAAACACCAAACTAATCAAAGATACCGAGACCAAAGATACGTTGATAAAAAGAATTTTGATGAATTCATTCTGCAACCTTAAACTCAAAGAATAAATATAGATAAAAATCATTTTGATTTGCTTGTTCCTGAAACTATTTTATGGTCTAGACGTCGTAGAGAATTGAGAATTCAAAGTTTTTTTAATTCTTTGAATTGGAATGGAGTCGATAGAAATTCAGTATTTTGCAACGAAACCAATGTAAAAAACTGGAATCAATTTTGGATGAAAGGAAACCTCTTTATAAAGAGAAAAATGAATTAATTAAATTTAAGTTCTTTCTTTGGCCTAATTATCGATTAGAAGATTTAGCTTGTATGAATCGTTATTGGTTTGATACCAATAATGGTAGCCGTTTCAGTATCTTAAGGATACATATGTATCCACGATTGAAAATTAATTGATAGTACTATATACCCTGTCTCGTATAGAGTATCTGAAAGCAAACAAATGCCCACATGCCTTGTCTTACATCTCATTCGAATCTAATTCGAGTAGACGATACTAAATAAATAAAATAAGGTATCGATTAGATCTAGAAGTGAATCAACAGAATCTTCTTCATTTTAGGTTGAAATTATTCGCTTTTGGGAATGGAAAAAACGTACCTACCACCCTTTTGAATTCCTATCTGAATCAAATTTTAAATTTGATTAATTTATTGGAATTGATAAAATTAGGGGTTCATAAAGAAATTAAGTCTATATACCACGTTCAAATTACTGGCATTATTATTACTGATCGATAAAATTCGATAAAATCCATATCTGTAAAATAAAGAAAAAAATAAAGAAAGGGGAAATTCATTTATGGTAAAAAATTCTGTCATTTCAGTTATTTCTCAAGAAGAAAAGAGAGGATCTCTTGAATTTCAAGTATTCAATTTCACCAAAAAGATACATAGACTTACTTCACATTTAGAATTGCACAAAAAAGACTATTTATCTCAGAGAGGTTTGAAGAATATTTTGGGAAAACGTCAACGACTGCTAGCTTATTTGGCAAAAAAAAATAGAGTACGTTATAAAGAATTAATTAATCAGTTGGACATTCGAGAGACAAAAACTCGTTAATTTGATTAATTTGAAGAGTCATTTCATTTTCACTTATATGTTTCGATTAAATTTTGATGAACTTCTTTTCACTTTCAGTAATTCATGGAAGAATGAATCGGTAAAAAACTTATGACTGCACCAACTACAAGAAAAGACCTCATGATAGTCAATATGGGGCCTCAGCACCCATCAATGCACGGTGTTCTTCGACTCATCGTTACTCTAGATGGTGAAGATGTTGTCGACTGCGAACCAATATTGGGTTATTTACATAGAGGGATGGAGAAAATTGCGGAAAACCGAACAATTATACAATATTTGCCTTATGTAACACGTTGGGATTATTTAGCTACTATGTTCACAGAAGCAATAACCATAAATGGACCTGAACAATTAGGCAATATTCAAGTACCTAAAAGGGCTAGATATATCAGAGTCATTATGTTGGAGTTGAGTCGGATAACTTCTCATTTGTTATGGCTCGGTCCTTTTATGGCGTATATTGGTGCGCAGACCCCTTTCTTCTATATTTTTCAAGAAAGAGAATTGATATATGACCTATTCGAAGCTGCCACCGGTATGCGAATGATGCATAATTATTTTCGTAGTGGAGGAGTGGCTGCCGATCTACCCTATGGCTGGATAGATAAATGTTTGGATTTTTGCGATTATTTTTTAACAGGGGTTGCTGAGTATCAAAAACTTATTACCCGTAATCCTATTTTTTTAGAACGGGTTGAAGGCGTAGGCATTATTAGGGGAGACGAGGCATTAAATTGGGGTTTATCGGGACCAATGCTACGAGCTTCCGGAATAGAATGGGATCTTCGTAAAGTTGATCATTATGAGTCTTACGACGAATTTGATTGGCAGGTTCAATGGCAATGAGAAGGGGATTCATTAGCTCGTTATTTAGTACGAATCGGTGAAATGACAAGATCCATAAAGATTATTCAACAGGCTCTGGAAGGAATTCCAGGAGGGCCTTACGAAAATTTAGAAAGCCGATGTTTTGATAGATTAAAAGATCCTGAATGGAATGATTTTGAATATCGGTTTATTAGTAAAAAACCTTCTCCAACTTTTGAATGTCGAAACAAGAACTTTATGTGAGAGTTGATGCCCCAAAAGGAGAATTGAGAATTTTTCTGATAGGAGATCAGAGCGTTTTTCCTTGGAGATGGAAAATTTGCCCACCAGGTTTTATCAATTTGCAAATTCTTCCTCAGTTAGTTAAAAGAATGAAATTGGCTGATATTATGACAATACTAGGTAGCGTAGATATCATTATGGGAGAAGTTCATCGTTGAAATGATAATTGATACAACAGAAATAAAGACTATCAATTCTTTTTCTAAATTAGAATCCTTAAAAGAAGTCTATGGGATCATATGGATGCTTGTCCCAATTTTGACTCTTGTATTAGGAATCACAATAGGTGTACTAGTAATTGTTTGGTTAGAAAGAGAAATATCTGCAGGAATACAACAACGTATCGGACCTGAATATGCCGGCCCTTTAGGACTTCTTCACGCTCTAGCAGATGGGACAAAACTACTTTTGAAAGAGAACCTTATTCCATCTACAAGAGATACTCATTTATTCAGTATCGGACCATCCATAGAAGTAATATCTATCTTTCTAAGTTATTCAGTAATTCCTTTTGGTGATCACCTTGTTCTAGCTGATCTTAGTATTGGTGTTTTTTTATGGATTGCCATTTCAAGTATTGCTCCCGTTGGACTTCTTATGTCGGGATATGGATCAAATAATAAATATTCCTTTTTAGGTGGTCTACGGGCAGCAGCCCAATCAATTAGTTATGAAATACCATTAGCTCTATGTGTGTTATCAATATCTCTACGTGTGATTCAGTGAGACCTAAAATTTCTCCAAATTCTTTTCTTTCTAGAAACAAGGATAAAAAGATTTGATTAACTATATATATATTTTCATTTTTCTTCAGCATTTGAGTTGATGAACTAAACCAGATAGGTGTATGAGTGAAAGAAAACGGCTTCTAAATTTCCTATGTACAAGAATCAAATGGTGAAAAAAGTAAACATAAGCAATAGAGATTGTTTACCCCAAGATTGGTGAATTGTCATGATACCTTGAAGCGGGTTAAAAAGATCAACTGTATGGAGTTTTTACTGTCTATTACCATAGATGGATTTCAAAAACGGGAGGTTTTTGAAAGCAAAAATGAGTGGATGGTTAGGAAGACCAAGATACACAAAGGATTAGTAATTGAGATTATGTAAGTTATCCAAGAGGATATTTCTGTACATAAAAGGAATTCGAACTGGGGCTTTACGTTCGTAGAAATGATCAAGAAGTACTCCCCATGATTCTGATCCAGAGTATGTTCCTATCCACTGAGTAAGTAAATAACTATCAAGAACGAAGTAATCTTTTACTTTGGTTAAAGGCCCTTTTTCTGAGAAAGGAGAATAGGAATGAAATAAAATAAATCGAAATAGAAAGAAAAGAATCTAATTGCAAAAGCAAAAAGGCGGAATATCTTTTTTTTCTTCCTTTTTTCTTTTTTTTGTGTTTATTATTTCTTTCCTATAATTCAATTTTGATTTCGATTTAGAGAGAATTTTTTTTGTCATGATTCATGAACTAATGGACTCTCTAATTTTTTCGTAATTGAAAATTCGAGGTTGAAATGTATATGTGAAATTGCTATAAAGCGCATTTTCCTTATTTTATTTAATGATAAGGTTATTAATCAACAAAGAAAAATTAAAATTCTTAAAAGATGAGATCAATTCAGAAGCACTTATTTATTAGTTTTAAATATAGCAGACAGAATTCCATTGGTCTAATTTGGGACCTTAGGATAGATTTTGACTCTATCTGAGAAACATATCAAGATAAAGAATAGGAAAGGCCCTTAGATTTATTTGTGACCTCTGAGGAGCCGTATGAGGTGAAAATCTCACGTACGGTTCTGTAATAGCGATGGGCACAATAATGTTATCATCGACTATGATTATCTAACAGTTCAAGTACAGTTGATATAGTGGAAGCGCAGTCAAAATATGGTTTTTGGGGGTGGAATTTGTGGCGTCAACCCATCGGGTTTATCGTTTTTCTAATTTCTTCTCTAGCCGAGTGTGAAAGATTACCTTTTGATTTACCAGAAGCAGAAGAAGAATTAGTAGCAGGGTATCAAACCGAATATTCAGGTATCAAATTTTGTTTATTTCACATTGCTTCATATCTGAATCTACTAGTTTCTTCATTATTTGTAACAGTTCTTTACTTGGGAGGTTGGAATCTTTCTATTCCGTACATATTTGTTCCTGAGCTATTTGGCATAAATAAAAGGGGTAAAGTCTTTGGAACACTAATTGGTATCTTTATCACATTAGCCAAAACTTATTTGTTTTTGTTCATTCCTATTGCAACAAGATGGACTTTACCGAGGCTGAGAATGGACCAACTATTAAATCTTGGGTGGAAATTTCTTTTACCTATTTCTTTAGGTAATCTATTATTGACAACCTCGTCTCAACTTCTTTCACTGTAAAAGACCACAATATTCTAGATTCACGACTTGTCTCAAAAAGAGAAAGAAACAAGCATAAAATCTTTTTTATAGATATTCAAAATATGCTCCCTATGATAACTGAATTCATAAATTATGGTCAACAAACAATACGAGCCGCCAGATACATCGGCCAAGGTTTCATGATTACCCTGTCCCACACAAATTGTTTACCTGTAACTATTCAATACCCCTACGAAAAATTGATCACATCGGAATGTTTCCGAGGCCGAATACACTTTGAATTTGATAAATGCATTGCTTGTGAAGTATGTGTGCGTGTATGTCCTATAGATTTACCCGTTGTTGATTGGAAGTTTGAAACTGATATTCGAAAGAAACGATTGCTTAATTACAGTATTGATTTTGGAATCTGTATATTTTGTGGTAATAGCGTTGAGTATTGCCCAACAAATTGTTTATCAATGACCGAAGAATATGAACTTTCTACTTATGATCGTCACGAATTGAATTATAATCAAATCGCTTTTGGTTACTTACCATTGTCAGTAATTGATGATTACACAATTCAAACAATTTTGAATTTACCTAAAATAAACAATGAATAAAACCTTAATTCGATTCGAAAAAAATTATGAATTACGAAGGCTTAGTTCGGATCTAAAAGAATGATCTTTTTGCTTGGTCAATTCAAACTAGTGGTTGCTTAATGAGACTCCTAGCTTAATTTAGATTCAAAACAAAACCGATTTCTATATTATAATAGTAATGGTTTCAAAGTAGATAAATGATATCAAAAATAGATAGGTTTAAACTACTCTTTCGACGAATAAAGAATTGATAGTGGTCCAATAAAATAAAAGCATCTACGTCAATTCATACCCATTACAATTTCATTCAATTAACAATTTAAAAGTATCATAAAAATAGAAAAACTTCTTTTTTCCTGGTCAAGTCAATAAAGTCATGAAATTCTTCGTTTTTGATTTTTTATAAAAAATGGATTTATCTGAACCAATACATGATTTTCTTTTAGTCTTTCTAGGATCGGGTCTTATATTAGGGGGTCTAGGAGTGGTATTACTTCCCAATCCAATTTATTCTGCCTTTTCCTTGGGATTGGTTCTTGTTTGTACATCGTTATTCTATATTCTATCTAACTCCTATTTTGTAGCTGCTGCGCAGCTACTTATTTACGTAGGAGCTATAAATGTTTTAATCATTTTTGCTGTGATGTTCATGAACGGTTCAGAATATTACAAAGATTTTCATCTTTGGACCGTAGGAGATGGAATTACTTCGATGGTTTGTATAAGTCTTTTTATTTCACTAATTACTACTATTTCAGATACGTCATGGTACGGGATTATTTGGACTACAAGATCAAACCAGATTATAGAGCAAGATTTTCTAAGTAATAGTCAACAAATTGGAATTCATTTATCAACAGATTTTTTTTTTCCATTTGAACTTATTTCAATAATCCTTTTAGTTGCTTTAATAGGTGCAATTGCTGTAGCTCGTCAATAAAATATTTCTATTAAAACTTGGAATTCAAATAGAATTGAAGGAAAATAAATGTGATAAGACAGAACAAAATTCTATTTGAATTCCAGCTGTATAAATAGAAAGACTTTAGGTCAATTTAGTACCAATATATTTCTTTGTTCCATACTTGTTATATACTAGTCAATTAAATTAGTTGAATTGTTGTTCATATTGAAAGGAGTTGTTTAATGATTCTCGAACATGTACTTGTTTTGAGTGCCTATTTATTTTCTATCGGTATCTATGGATTGATCACAAGTCGAAATATGGTTAGAGACCTTATGTGTCTTGAACTTATATTGAATGCGGTTAATATAAATTTTGTAACATTTTCTGATTTTTTTGATAATCGTCAATTAAAAGGAGACATTTTCTCAATTTTTGTTATAGCTATTGCAGCCGCTGAAGCAGCCATTGGACTGGCTATTGTTTCATAAATTTACCGTAACAGAAAATCAACTCGTATCAACCAATCAAATTTGTTGAATAATTAATATTAATCATCTAGATTCTAATATTGATAAATCGATTTGAATTAGGATGTTTGCTACGTAAGGTATGATCTTGTTTGCAAAACATAAGAAATCAAAGTATTTTGGCCTCTCTCATATCTCATAAACCAATCCAGAAAGGGGTTGATTAGAAAATTATGATAACTCATTGATTCATCTGGTATATAAATATATGATTCGTTTCGAAGTTTACTAGATCGAAAATTTATAACATTCAAAAACGTATAGACCCAATGTCACATTCAGTAAAGATTTATGATACGTGTATAGGATGTACTCAATGTGTCCGAGCCTGCCCCACCGATGTATTAGAAATGGTACCTTGGGACGGTTGTAACGCTATACAAATTGCTTCTGCTCCACGAACAGAGGACTGTGTTGGTTGTAAGAGATGTGAATCCGCCTGTCCAACAGATTTCTTGAGCGTCCGAGTTTATTTATGTCACGAAACAACTCGCAGTATGGGTCTAGCTTATTGATACGTTAGAGAAAACTCTACTTGAATCCATTTAATTTTTTTACCGACAAACCTGTGCTCGAAAATCAAAATATTTTGAGCACGGGTTTTTTTGGTCCAAGTGTATCTTGTCTTTACTACGAATTATTTTCCTTGGTTAACAATAATTGTCGTTTTTCCGATATTTGCGGGTTCTTTAATTTGCTTTCTTCCCCATAAAGGAAATAGGGTAATTCGGTGGTATACCATATGTATATGTATTTTAGAACTCCTTCTAACAACTTATGCATTTTGTTATCATTTCCAATCGGATGATCCATTAATCCAACTAATGGAGGATTATAAATGGATCGATTTTTTTGATTTCCATTGGAGATTAGGAATAGATGGACTTTCTATAGGACCCATTTTATTAACAGGATTTATCACCACTTTAGCGACTTTAGCGGCTTGGCCAGTTACTCGAGATTCTCGATTATTCCATTTTCTCATGTTAGCAATGTACAGTGGTCAAATTGGATCATTTTCGTCTCGGGACCTTTTACTTTTTTTCATCATGTGGGAGTTAGAATTAATTCCTGTTTATCTACTTCTAGCGATGTGGGGAGGAAAGAAACGTCTGTACTCAGCTACAAAATTTATTTTGTACACGGCGGGGGGTTCTGTTTTTCTCTTACTGGGAGTTTTGGGTGTTGCTTTATATGGTTCTAATGAACCAACATTAAATTTTGAAACATCAGTTAATCAGTCATATCCTCTGGTTTTAGAAATAATCTTCTATATTGGATTTTTTATTGCTTTTGCTGTCAAATAGCCCATTATTCCCCTACACACATGGTTACCAGATACCTATGGAGAAGCACATTACAGTACTTGTATGCTTCTAGCCGGAATCTTATTAAAAATGGGAGCGTATGGATTAATTCGAATTAATATGGAATAATTACCTCACGCCCATTCAATATTTTCTCCTTGGTTGATGATAATAGGTATAATACAAATAATCTATGCAGCTTCAACATCTCTTGGCCAACGGAATTTTAAAAAAAGAATAGCCTATTGCTCTATCTCTCATATGGGTTTCATAATTATAGGAATTAGTTCTCTAACCGATACGGGACTTAATGGAGCCCTTTTACAAATAATCTCTCATGGATTTATTGGTGCTGCACTTTTTTTCTTGGCGGGAACGATTTATGATAGAATCCGCCTTGTTTATCTTCACTAAATGGGCGGAATAGCTATTCCAATGCCAAAAATATTCACGATGTTCAGTAGCTTTTCGATGGCTTCCCTTGTATTACCGGGTATGAGTGGTTTTGTTGCCGAATTGATAGTATTTTTTGGAATAATTACCGGCCAAAAATATCTTTTAATTCCAAAACTACTAATTACTTTTGTAATGGCCATTGGAATTATATTAACTCCTATTTATTCATTATCTATGTCACGCCAGATGTTCTATGGATACAAGCTATTTAATGCCCCGAAGTATTCTTTTTTTGATTCTGGACAGCGAGAGTTATTTCTTTCGATCTCCATCTTTTTACCCGTAATAGGTATTGGTATATACCCCGATTTCGTTCTTTCATTAGAAGTTGACAAGGTCGAAGTTATTCTATCTAATTTGTTTTATAGATAATTTGGATGACTGAAATAAAAAAACCTATGTTTGTTTTTAAAAACATTCTTGGACAATGAAAAAAAGTCTTCTTTTTTTCTTCTCTTAACTTAAGAGTTAAGTAAAAACAATGAAATTGAACTACATATGGTAGAAAACCGTGTGAATCATCAATACAATATTTGATTCACACGGTCCACATGTTGGTTCATACAATGCGCCGCCCGCTCTTGTATTTGTAATAACTTGTCTTGAATTCAATTAAATGTTGATGGAAAAGAACCATAACTATGTAACCCTATTCCTAATAGATTGACCCCAAAATAGCATATCCAAATTATAAAAAAGCCTATAGACGCTACAATTGCAGAATTTGCACCCCGCAAATTTCTATTTGTTCGAGTATGTAAATAAATTGCAAATACGATCCAAGTAATAAATGCCCAAGTTTCTTTTGGGTCCCAATTCCAATACGACCCCCACTCTTCATTAGCCCATACCGCTACCGAAAGGATTCCTATGGTTAAAAAAGTAAATCCTAAACTAATAACCCGATAACTCTAATAATCCAATTGTTGAAACAATTGGGACCTGTAATAATTTTTAGCAGAAAAAATGAAGTATTTTCTAAAACATTTTCACCCAAGAAAAATGACTCATTTAAAAAACCATTGTTCTTATAAAAAAGCTTTCTGTTTTTTCGAAATGTAATCACTAGAAGTGCTACTAATAATAACGATCCACATAAAAGGGCTGCATAGCCCAATATCATCATACTTACGTGCATTATTAACCACTCAGATTGAAGAGCAGGTACTGGGTAAAAATACCTGAAGTAGCAAAGCCTTGGGTAAAAATAGCACTTGGGCCAGTTATTTTACTTAAAATTAAAACATTTTTTTTGAAATACGGAATTATATGAATAAGGGAAAAACTCCATGAAAGGAAAATTAGTGATTCATATAAATCGCTTAGTGGGAAATGTCCCGAAGAAATCCAACGAGTACCTAATAATCCTGTTATACAGAAAAAAGTAACTATTATGCCCTTTTCTGACGAATCGTATAGTTTTACGATTTCATCGACTAAAAAGGTTATCAAATGAATTGTAATTACAATTGAAACGATCGAAAAGGAAATGTGAGGTAATATATGCTCTAAGGTTGAAAATATCATAAAAAATATTAAAAAAGAAGAGTCCCTTAATTACATAATTCGAAAATGGAAATCGGGAATTGAATTCATTATAAGATCTATTTATCCTTTTTAGAAGACGGTATGCCGCCACTCGGACTCGAACCAAGATGCATTAGCACTGCTTCCTAAGAGCAGCGTGTCTATCAATTTCACCATAGCGGCCTGTCTTGAACTCATAATAGCTTATGAATAAGCAATCGTCGAGATTGAGTAAGCTATTTTAGTTTAGTAATGATTCAAATAGATCAATAACAATAAAAAGTTGTTCAAACAGGAATTTGAGGTTGAAGGTTCATTATTTTCTATTTGAGTTTAGAGTTTTAGTTTTTTTATTTAACCTGGGACTTTCCTATATTTTATGCTTTCCTCGAATTGAACTCTTGTAACTAAACCTTTCTATACTCAATTAAGGAATAGAGTTCAAAAAGTTTTTGGTTTTCATTGTTTAATCAGCAATTTCATATTTTTTTTTCCATAAATCTCAAACAAAAAAGGGATTTTGACGACAAAATAGAAAGAAAAGAACCTATTTTGCATCGCTCAAAATTGACAATTATAGTCATACAAAATTTCATCAAGCAATTTTCTCTATTGGGTTAAGGGCAAGATATACATGGGGGTCTATATAATAATTCAGAGAAAATAAAAAGTTAGAAAGTTAGACAAAACAAATAGGTTTCAAAATAAAATCAATTAGTTTCAATGAGTTCTTAACTTTCACTAAAGATTTTTATATACGTTCTTCTATAGATATGCAAATATAGAATTTTTTTAGTTAATTCTGCAAATAGGTCGATGGGGAAAATCAAACTCCCCACCTTGGAATAGAAATGATCTTTATTGTTTTGTCAACAAAAAAGTTATTATTCAGTGAATAGTAAATAGAGGATTTACTAATTCTATTAGTTTATATATCAATCAGAAAAGCGAATAGAGTTCCATTACATATTGATTGGTGAGCTAATCAATATCAAATATGAAAGGGAAATCGTTAAATTATTCAATTAGATAATAATTGAATAATTTTTTCAAGTTGATTCAAATTATTCTAACGTTTTATTCCTTATTTATTTTTGTTTGGCGTACAAAAAACCTTTTTGAATCCCCGGTAGAAAGAGATTTCGCTAACGAAAAAGCCTTTAATGCTACCCAATATCACTTCCTTTTCCAAATATTTTTACGAATACGCGTTTTTGATGCCGAAGTGCGTTTTTTTGGAACTGCCATTTAGAAATTAAAAAATTTCTCATTGTTATAGCTGGATGTGAAAGACATCTATTGTTCAAAACAAATTCTTTTTACGACTATTTATTTGCGAGCTAATAGTGTCCTCCTCAAATAAAACATTATCGAGATAGGCAAAAGATATGTGAAAGTTGCATAATACTGGAAATAAAAACAGAAGGCCAATATGTGTTTTTTCAAGTTTTTTTATTCCATAAAACATTCATAATCGTAAAAAAGAAAAGGTTATCTAGTGACTAGTATCTTTATTTCACAATTTCACATTCTTTTTGATTCAGAAAATCTATACCTATAGAATTTGCTAATCGGCTGTTCTATAGAAATGAAGAAATGAAATTAGTTGAACTTAATAAAAATCAAAAATAAAATAAAGAATCCAAAAAATATTCGATTTCTATTTATGGTTCAACATTTCATTTACATGCAATAAAATACCTCGAAAGGTTTAAAGATAAGAACCGCGTTTATACTTTAGGAAATGAAAAACTTGAATCCCCGTTCGATTCACTGGTCAAATTTGGAGATAGGTCTATTTCAAAGGAGACGAGTAATTAATCCCTTTCTTATCATTTGACCAATTGGAACTTCTTGATTTCAATAGTTGAAGTATTTAGCAAAGACTCAGAATAAGTAAGAATAGAAAATTCGATTTAAGTTTTAAATTAGTTTAAGTTAGTCCATATTTTTACTTTTTATTGACCCCTTTCAAAAGAGGTAAGATCCGGTGAATCGGAAACAATTAATGTAATGACCCTTCCGGTAATTTCCACGTATACGTTTTCCTTGTGCCATTAGAGCTTGTTTGTAGCGGCCCCAAATCATTTAAGGCTTGTCGGGACCGGTAGTTTGGTTCCGGGTCTATTTGTTTGGTCGTATGATAAGTTTTGAAGACAAGTAAGTCGGCAAAAGTTATCGTAAGTTTCTTTAATAAATTTTCTGAACTTTGGGTCAAATGTCTCAGGGATTTTCTCCCAATATATAAAGATTTAGAGGTCCCCCAAAATACCAAATCGAAGGTCTACGAGTCTAGTTTCCAACGCACAAAACTTCACATCCAACTGATCTCGGAGTAAAGAGTTATGACTATTTTACCGCGGACTGTCTGGCAGGAACCGGGTTTCGAACCGGGTCGCGAACCGAGTCGGGTCAAACTCGATTTAAGCCTCAACTCCACGTTTTAAAACGCCATTTCAGTTCTGAAACAATGAGAAAACATAAGGGAGGATTCCAAGAGAGTTCTTGAGTATCAAAATCGTGCGTTGGTGAATTGCGAGCCTAAGTTTGAGAATTTATTAACATCGCGTGTATTTGAAAATATGTTATTTGAAAGTTGAATTTGGTAAAAAGTTATATTATTATTACCTTTTAAAAATATTTTAAAGGTTTATGAAAAATATTTTTTTACGATATAATTGTATATGTATTTATTTTATAAGGTTTTTATACATTGTAATATTTTAACGGAGATAGTAAATTTAGTGATGTTGAAATTTATTATTATAATATAGTAGGTTTTATTCGAAATAATTTTTTAATGATTATGGTATATTCAAATATTATATTTATTATACCACGAATTTATGCAATACCCGAGTACGTACGTAACATGGATCCACCTATCAATAAGTGGATAAGAGGAGGTGTGGTGATGACACCCACACACCCACGTGGGAGTCATGCAAATAGGGAGCAATACCTTTATAGTTAGTTGCTGCCAACTAATGTTAGTATGCCTAACTATTTCATATGTTTCCCAATAAGGAAATTGTACCCACCCATTTTTTAAAATCACGTAATTTTGGTACAAAACTGCCACAGTATATCATTCATTTGTCACATTAAAATTTGATTCCAATAAGAAAGATCTTGATAATTTATTGGATCACCGAAAAGGAAATTGATTATCTACGTCAAGATATTCAAGCCTAATTTCGAGTTTGATTTCATTTCGGAGTTTCTCGGATCGGTTCGAGCGTGGACATCGTTGTTTTAGCAGCTTGTCATCGGACGACAGGTAGGTACGGTTTATTTTCCCTAGACTCCACATATATAGGATAAAATTGTATTAATGGTCATCCTTGGGTTGGTTTATTAGGTTGGTACCACAGACCTCGACCACTTTATTCATGTCCGTCTACTTTTGTTCCTCCTTTGCTTGTAGTACTGGCCAATATATTATTTTTACCCTTGTGGTCCTGTGAGGCCTTGTTGACTCAGGAACATAGAAGGTGAGATTTTGGGAATGTCCGCGAGTCCCTGGCATAGAATTATCCTTCTAGGCTGGTTATGCTTGCTGAGTAGCTGTGGGCCTGTGCAGGGTCGATAGGTTGATTGTGAGCTGCTGGGCAGCTATTGTTCTTGATCATATCATTTCCATGCATATAAAGAGGTTTTTCCATGTTTTACTACGGTTTTGGCTTCGGGCCTACTGGCACTATTTTCCAAACCTTGCATGGCCCCGGGGGCCCATTTTTGATGGAAATGAATTGGAAATGGTTCGATTAAACTTGTGAACATTCTTGGGTTAAATAAAGTAAAATTATGATTTAAATCACCAATTTTACGATTAAAGTTAGACTCGGTAGGGCCAGGGTGCTAGTTGAGTTTTCCTACTACTTGAAATGATTTTACCCTCAGTTGGACCGAGCACCTGAGATGACTTTCTACTGTTTAGACCCGGTTATGCCCGGGCACCCTTGGAGGGGTTTTTGAGATATTTTCCTACTACTTTAGTCCTGGACAGGGTCTGGGCATGCATATTCGAGACTGGGTCTCTATCTTTAACCCGGACTTGCTTCCGGACGACATGTTTTGATACTGAGTTTTAGTATGGGGTCTGGGACCTCCATGGACCTTGCCATTTGGGCCAGGGGCTGCGGGCTGCATGTGCTGGAGGAAGGGTATACGGTGGAGTAGAGGTATACGGAGGAGGTACATACAGAGATACCATTTCATGGAACCTACCTGCTGGGCCGGATCGGCACCGGAGGAGGTACATACAGAGATACAATTTCACTTGAGACCTTCATGCATCATATCATTCATTGTTTGAGGCTCCACCCTTGTTTGTTGTTTGTTGATTGTACGCTCCGGTAGTTTGGGATGCCGGAGGGTTTGTTTTCACTTGTTTGTGTTCCTCGATTGTATGGGCGGCCGGGGGACTGTAGGTAGACTCTTGCTATTTACTAACAGAATTGTTCCCTGTTACGGTTAAGTATGAAATTGGTTACTGCTAGACTGATAGTTTCTGTATTTGAGATTGATATGATTTGTTGAGTTTGATTCATGTCCCTGAGCATGTCTATCATTACTCTTTCCATCTTCTTACACTTGAGGTTACCGGTACACCATCCATTTCGTAAACTTATTATGTATACATTGTTATTGCAAGGACCCCAGGTGCGTTATTTCTTACTTTCACCTGTTCCTATGGTGTGTATATTCTGCTTACTGGCCTCACATTTGGTTCTGTTGATTTCCCTCTGGGCTAGTTCCTGTGTACCTTTCGTTGATTTATGTGACTGCCTGCTTCTATTCTGTCTGTTACTACGCTTTTATCTTATATGTGCCCAGTCGGCCTATGATATCTACTGGGTACCTTATGCTTCGCATTTGGTGCTCACCCTACCCCCCTGCATCTTTGGGTGCAGATCCTAGCGTGGGCCATCACCGTTAGATCGCTGTGATTAGTGCTTGGAGATCTGTTGGTGACTACTTAAGACTGAGGGTGAGCTCTTGGTGATCGGAGCTTAGCTTTAGTTTATCTTTTGCTTCATGTACTCTATTACGATTCAGAGACATCTGTATATATTGTTTGGGATCGTTTGCACTCTATGTATGTAGTTTAGGCTCTATACTATGATACCAGGTCTTGGGGTTTGGTTTAGTTTCCGCATATGTATATATATATACCCCTGTTATCTATTCTCCTCACCTTACTCTCTTACTTTTGCTTATTTAACTATTCTTCCGCTTATTTGTTAGATAGTAGCCCATTACTAACTGTCCTGGGCTACGAGAATTGGTTCGCCTACTAGGGGGTTGTAGGTGCCATCATGACCGAGAAATCGGGTCATGACAACTTGGTATCAAAGCTTTAGGTTCACCAGTGTCATCGGTATAGGAGCCAATGTCTAGTAGAGTCCTGCGGATCGGGGCAGAGACGTCTGTACTCAATCTTTGGGAGGCTACAGTGGCATTTTAGGAAATTTGACTCTTTCATTGCTTTTGTGTCGTGCGTAGAACCCTTGAAGTTTCTGAAAATCTCATTTGTTCTACTTCATTCTTTCGCAGATGGTTCGTACGAGATCATCGACATCACGCGAAGATGAGCCTCCCACTCCAGCTAAGGGTCGAGGACGCCATCGATCAGTGGCAGCTGCTAGAGCTGCTAGAGTTGAGATAGAGCCTGAGCAGCATGTGGATTAGGGGGCAGCCCAGGTACCACCAGCTCCAGTGCCAGCTCCAGTACCAGCTCCAGTGCCCACTTCTGTGCCAGCTCCAGCCGCAGCTCAGGCTCCAGATATTCGGGGTTTACTATTACAGCTTTTGGGTGTGATTGGAGAGCGGCCTTCTGAGGTAGCGTAGATATCCACTCAGGGGGAAGCCCTGGGTGCACAGAGCTCAGGAGCGCAGCATGCTACTATGGCTCCCCGTGCGGAGGTCACTCCGGTTCCATCCGTTGCACAGCCTCTTGCTCCTCGCCCAGCTATGACAGAGTCAGAGCTGAAGGTGTTGGGTAGGTTTTTGAGGTTAGCACCTCCGAGGTTTGTTGGTACTTCTGGACAGGATCCACATGACTTTATTACTACCTGTGAGGAGATATTGCATCATCTGGGTTAGTTGGAGACTCACGGGGTTGGTTACACTACCTATCAGTTGGAGGGCCTAGAGAAGTTATGGTGGAGGGCCCAGGTTGCTTGTAGACCACCATCGTCACCTCCTTTTACCTGGTCTGAGTTTTATGAGGCCTTTATGGCCAAGTTCCTACCTCAGAGTGATCGTGAGCATCGTAGGGAGCAGTTTACTCACCTTGTGTAGGGGTCTATGACTATCTTAGAGTATAAGACCCGTTTTCATCAGCTAGCACCATTTGGAGCTATGATCATTCCTACCGAGGCAGATAGGATTCACAGATTTGTATGGGGTTTGAGGCCAGAGATCAGGCAGCCAGCTGAGATATTGATCGCCAGTGGTCGGTCATTTCAGGCTATCGTAGCCTATGCCCGCACTGTGGAGGACTTACAGCAACATGATCAGGGGTCCAGAGATAAGAGGCCTCAGCATCAGGGTGTCTACAGTGGTTCCAGATATGGTGGTAGAGGTCCTGGACAGTGGAGCCGGAGTTATCAGCCATAGCAGTACCAGGGCCAGTCAAGCCGACCGGTTCAGGCTTCCCTTCAGACTTTCGATAGTACCCAGTTCGAGCAGGGTCAGAGCAGCCATCAGGGCTATGGCGGCCAGTATTCGAGGGGTACAGTTTCTGGGGCATCAGGTCGTGGTGGTCGTACGGGATCTGCTGGTTCATCTCGTTTGAGTAGGCCGTTAGGGGCTTGTTTTACTTGTGGTGTGACGGGTCATTTTGCTAGAGATTGCCCTCAGCAGGGTACAATTAAGTTGGTCGAGCCTTTACGAGCAGTTCAGCCTCCGACTAGAGGGGGTGGGCGTCAGAGTAGAGGTGATGCTCCACGCGGCAGAGCAGGTGGTAGGGATGGCTGTCGGGCAGGTGGAGGTCGTCGTCAGTTTTACGCGGTCCCTAGGAGACGAGAGGCAGAGGCCTCAGATGCTGTGATTACAGGTACGATTTCTGTGTGCCATCAGTCTGCTATGGCTCTATTTGATCCTGGATCCACTTGTTCATATGTATCTGCCTACTTTGTACCTTGTTTGGGGTTGGCTAGTGAGCCATTATCTGTTCCTGTTTCGACCCCAGTAGGAGATTCTTTAGTAGTGGATCGGAGTGTGAGATCTTGTATGCTATCTATTGGTGATTCAGAGACTTGGGGTGATTTGATGATCCTTGATATGCTAGATTTTGATGTGATACTGGGCATGGGATGGTTATCCCCTCACCGGGTGGTTTTGGATTGTTATGCCAAGACTATTACCATAGCTGTGCCCGGTGTATCCCCGGTTGTGTGGCCGGGTTATGTTAGCCATGCACCATCTGGGATCATCTCTTGTCTTCGAGCTAGGAAGTTGATCTCCCGTGGGTGTTTAGCTTATCTAGCATATGTCCGAGATGTTAGTGCTGACCCTACTTCTCCTAAGTCTGTTCCTGTGGTTAGAGACTTCCTCGATGTGTTTCCTACCGACCTGCCAGGCCTTCCACCTGAGAGAGATATTGATTTCGCTATTGAGCTAGAGTCGGGCACTAGGCCCATTTCTATTTCTCCTTACCGTATGGCTCCTGCTGAGTTGAGGGAGCTTAAGGAGCAGCTCCAGGATCTGTTAGCTAAGGGGTTTATTAGACCTAGTGTGTCACCTTGGGGTGCTCCTGTTCTCCTCGTAAAGAAGAAGGATGGGTCGATGCGCATGTGTATTGATTATCGGCAGCTGAAAAGGGTGACAGTGAAGAATAGGTATCCGATACCGAGGATTGATGATTTGTTTAACCAGCTTCAAGGTTCAGTCGTGTTTTCGAAGATTGATTTGAGGTCTGGCTACCATCAGTTAAGGATTAGGGCGGAGGACATCCCTAAGACAGCATTCAGGACACGTTATGGCCATTATGAGTTCCTGCTGATGTCTTTTGGGTTGACTAATGCCCCCGCAACCTTTATGAACTTGATGTACAGGGTTCTTGGCCCGTATTTGGACTCATTTGTGATAGTTTTTATAGACGACATCTTGGTATACTCGCGTAGTAGAGATGAGCATGAGCAACACTTGAGGGTTATACTCCAGACTTTGAGAGATCATCGGCTTTATGCAAGTTATCAAAGTCGAGTTTTGGCTTGAGTCAATTGCATTCCTAGGGCACGTGGTGTCTAAGGATGGGATTAGGGTTGACCCCGGGAAAGATTTCAGTGGTTTGTGGCCTAGACTTCTACTGCTTACTGAGGTCCGCAGCTTATTGGGTTAGCGGTTACTACAGATGGTTCGTTGAGGGATTTTCTTCCATAGCAGCACCCTTGACTATGCTGACTAGGAAGGATGTCCCATTTCAGTGGTCGGATCAGTGTGAGGATAGCTTCCAGAGGCTTAAGGCCTTATTGACTTCAGCTCCAGTTTTGACTTTGCCGGTTGAGGGTCAGAGCTTCTCCGTGTATTGTGATGCTTCTGGGGTTGGTCTTGGTTGTGTGTTGATGCAGCAGGGTCGAGTAATAGCATATGCGTCAAGGCAGCTGAAGGTTCACGAGCGCAACTACCCCACTCATGACTTAGAGTTGGCAGCGGTAGTTTTCGCGCTCAAGATCTGGAGGCATTACCTATATGGAGTTCACTGTGAGATATTCACTGATCACCGTAGTCTTCAGTATATCACGAGTCAGCGAGAGTTGAACTCGAGATAGAGGAGATGGGTCGAGTTACTGAAGGACTATGACTTCACTATTCTGTATCATCCGGGCAAGGCAAACGTGGTAGCAGATGCCTTGAGTCGGAAGGCAATGAGTATGGGTAGCCCAGTTTCTCTTTCAGTTTCAGAGTGACCGTTGGCCTTGGACATCCAGTCCTTGGCTAACCGTTTGGTTAGGCTTCACTTGTCGGATCCTAGCAGAGTTCTCGCCAGTATTGAGGTTCGTTCTACTTTGATTGATAAGATTAAGAGTCGTCAATTTGAGGATCAGCAGTTGTGTGACCTTCGTGATCGGGTTGTTCAGGGTGAGACCAGCCAGGCTACTCTAGATTCAGATGGGGTTCTGAGGTTTGATAGTCGCCTTTGTGTTCCGAGGATTAGTGATTTGATTCAGTTGATACTTCATGAGGCACATTGTACTAGATACTCCATTCACCCTGGCACAAAAAAGATCAATAGAGACTTGAGACAGCTTTACTGGTGGAGTGGTATGAAGCGGGATATAGCAGAGTTCATATCTCGGTGCTTGAACTGTCAGCAGGTTAAGTTCGAGCACATGAGACCTGGTGGTTTGATGCAGTGACTTCCCATTCCTGAGTGGAAGTGGGAAGGGATTACTATAGACTTCATTGTTGGTTTGCCTCGTACTTCTCATGGGTTTGATTCCATATGGGTGATTGTTGATAGGATGACTAAGTCAGCACATTTCTTGCCGGTTCAGACTTCTTATGGCGCAGAGAGGTTAGCTCAGATCTACCTTCGTGAGATTGTTCGGTTGCACGTGGTCCCAGCTTCTATCATTTCAGACCGCGACACTCAGTTCACATCTTGGTTCTGGAGGGCTATTCAACGAGATTTGGGTACAGAGGTTCATCTTCGTACCGCTTTCCACCCTCAGACAGATGGTCAGTCCGAGAGGACCATTCAGATTCTAGAGGACATGCTTCGGGCCTGTATTCTTGACTTTGGAGGTTCTTGGGATCAGTTTGTTCCCTTGGCAGAGTTTGCTTATAATAACAGCTTCCATTCGAGTATCGGCATGGCACCTTTTGAGGCTTTGTTTGGCAGGCGTTGCAGATCACCGGTAGGTTGGTTTGATGGTTTTAGTGCTGGGCCACAGAGCACAGATTTGCTTCGAGATTCCTTAGACCGAGTCCGAGTGATTCAAGATAGACTTCGGGCAGCTCAGAGCAGGCAGAAGAGTTATGCTGATCGTAGGCTTCGTGCCTTGGAGTTTAGTGTCGGTGACTCTGTGTTTCTCCGTGTATCGCCCATGAAGGGCGTGATGAGATTTGGTAGGCGGGGCAAGCTTAGCCCCAGGTACATTGGGTCGTTTGAGATTCTTCAGAGGGTTGGTAGTGTTGCCTATCAGCTAGCCTTGCCTCTGATGTTTTCAGCTATACATCCTGTATTCCATGTTTCGATGTTACGTCGGTATGTCTCAGATGAGTCTCATGTGTTGCAGTGGGATTCAATTCAGTTGGATGAGGGTTTAGCCTTTGTTGAGGAGCCGACAAATATTTTGGCCAGAGATGTCAGGAGATTGAGGTCTAGAGAGATCCCGGTTGTTAAGGTTCAGTGGAGGCACCGTCCAGCCGAGGAGGCTACCTGGGAGACCGAGAGAAATATGCAGGCTCAGTATCCGCAGCTGTTCGAGCCTTCAGGTACCCCCTTGACCTTGACTTTCGAAAACAAAAGTCCTTTTTAGTAGTGGATGATGAAATGACCCTTCCAGTCATTTCCACGTATACGGTTTCCTTGTGCCGTTTGAGCTTGTTTGTAGCGGCCCCAAGTCATTTAAGGCTTGTCGGGACCGGTAGTTCGGTTCCAGGTCCATTTGTTTGGTCGTATGAGAAGTTTTGAAGATAAGTAAGTCGACAAAAGTTATCGTAAGTTTCTTTAATAAATTTTCTAAACTTTGGGTCAAATGTCTCAGAGCTTTTCACCCAATATATAAAGAGTTAGAGGTCCCCCTAAATACCAAATCTAAGGTCTACGAGTCTAGTTTCCGACGCACAAAACCTCACATCCAACTGATCTCGGAGTAAAGAGTTATGACTATTTTACCGCAGACTGTCTGGCAGGAACCGGGTTTCGAACCGGGTCGCGAACCGGGTCGGGTCAAACTCTATTTAAGCCTCAACTTCACGTTTTAAAACGCCATTTCAGTTCTGAAATAGTGAGAAAACATAAGGGAGGATTCCAAGAGAGTTCTTGAGTATCAAAATCGTGCGTTGGTGAATTGCGAGCCTATGTTTGAGAATTTATTAACATCGCGTATATTTGAAAATATGTTATTTGAAAGTTAAATTTGGTAAAAAGTTATATTATTATTACCTTTTTAAAATATTTTAAAGGTTTATGAAAAATATTTTGTTACGATATAATTTTATATGTATTTATTTTATAAGGTTTTTATACATTGTAATATTTTAACGGAGATAGTAAATTTAGTGATGTTGAAATTTATTATTATAATATAGTAGGTTTTATTCAAAATAATTTTCTAATGATTATGGTATATTCAAAAATTATATTTATTATACCACGAATTTATGCAATACCCGAGTACGTATGTAACATGGATCCACCTATCAACAAGTGGATAAGAGGAGGTGTGGTGATGACACCCACACCCCCACGTGGGAGTCATGCAAATAGGGAGCAATACCTTTATGGTTAGTTGCTGCCAACTAATGTTAGTATGCCTAACTATTTCATATGTTTCCACATAAGGAAATTGTACCCACCCATTTTTTAAACTCACGTAATTTTGGTGCAAAACTGCCACAGTATATCATTCATTTGTCACATTAAAAGTTGATTCCAATAAGCAAGATCTTGATAATTTATTGGATCACCGAAAAGAAAATCGATTATCTACGTCAAGTTATTCAAGCATAATTTCGAGTTTGATTTCATTTCGGAGTTTCTCGGAGTGGTTCGAGCGTGGACATCGTCGTTTTAGCAGCTTGTCATCATACGACAGGTAGATTACGGTTTATTTTCCCTAGACTCCGCATATATAGGATAAAATTGTATTAATGGGCATCCTTGGGTTGGTTTATTAGGTTGGTACCACAGACCTCGACCGCTTTATTCATGTCCGTCTACTTTTGTTCCTCCGTTGCTTGTAGTACTTGCCAATATATTTTATTTACCCTTGTAGTCCTGTGAGGCCTTGTTGACTCTGGAACATAGAAGGTGGGATTTTGGGAATGTCCGCGAGTCCCGGGCATAGAATTATCCTTCTAGGCTGCTTATGCTTGCTGATTTGCTGTGGGCCTATGCAGCATCGATAGATTGATTGTGAGCTGCTGGGCAACTATTGTGCTTGATCATATCATTTCCATTCATATAAAGAGGTTTTTCCATGTTTTACTACGGTTTTGGCTTCGGGCCTACTGGCACTATTTTCTAAACCTTGCATGGCCGCGGGGGCCCATTTTTGATGGAAATGAATTGGAAATGGTTCGATTTAACTTGTGAACATTCTTGGGTAAAAGAAAGTAAAATTATGATTTAAATCACTAGTTTTACAGTTAACGCTAGACTCGGCAGGGACGGGGTGCTAGTTGAATTTTCCTGCTACTTGAAATGATTTTAGCCTCGGTTGGACAGAGCACCTGAGATGACTTTCTACTATTTAGACCCGGTTATGCCCGGGCACCCTTGGAGGGGTTTTTGAGATATTTTCCTACTACTTTAGTCCTGGATAGGGTCTGGGCATGCATATTCGAGACTGGGTCTCTATCTTGAACCCGGACTTGCTTCCGGACGACATGTTTTGATACTGAGTTTTAGTATGGGGTCTGGGACCTCCATGGACTTTGCCATCCGGGCCAGGGGCTGCGAGCTGCGTGTGCCGGAGGAAGGGTATACGGTGGAGTAGAGGTATACGGGCAGTGTCCTTCTATGGAACCTACCTGCTGGGCCGGATCGGCCCCAGAGGAGGTACATACAGAGATACCATTTCACTTGAGACCTTCATACATCATATCATTCATTGTTTGAGGCTCCATCCTTGTTTGTTGTTTGTTGATTGTACGCTCCGGTAGTATGGGATGCCGGAGGGTTTGTTTTCACTTGTTTGTGTTCCTCGGTTGTATGGGCGGCCGGGGGACTGTAGGTAGACTCTTGCTATTTACTTACAGAATTGTTCCCTGTTTTGGTTAAGTATGAAATTGGTTACTACTAGACTGTTAGTTTCTGGATTTGAGATTGATATGATTAGTTGAGTTTGATTTATGTCCATGATCATGTCTATCATTACTCTTTCCCTTTTCTTACACTTGAGGTTACCGGTATACCGTCCATTTCGTAAACTTATTATGTATACATTGTTATTGAAAGGACCCCAGGTGCGTTATTTCTTACTTTCACCTGTGCCTATGGTGTGTATATTCTGCTTACTGGCCTCACATGTGGTTCTGTTCATTTCCCTCTGGGCTAGTTCCTGTGTACCTTTCGTTGATTTCTGTGACTGCTTGCTTCTATTCTGTCTGTTACTACGCTTTTATCTTATATGTGCCTAGTCGGCCTATGATACCTACTGGGTACCTTATGCTTCGTATTTGGTGCTCACCCTACCCCTCCTGCATCTTTGGGTGCAGATCCTAGCGTGGGCCATGATACCTACTTAATAGGAACGGGACTTATTCTTTTTCCAACGGCAACAAAAAGTTTTCGCCGTATGTGGGCTTTTCAGAGTGTTTTATTGTTAAGCATATTCATTATTTTTTCAATCTACCTGTCTATTCAGCAAATAAATAGCAGTTCTTTTTAGCAATATGTATGGTCTTGGATCATCAATAATGATTTTTCTTTAGACTTCGGATACTTGATCGACCCACTTACTTCTATTATGTCAATATTAATCACTACTGTTGGAATTATGGTTCTTATTTATAGTGATAATTATATGGCTCATGATCAAGGCTATTTGAGATTTTTTGCTTATATGAGTTTTTTCAGTACTTCCATGTTGGGATTAGTTACTAGTTCGAATTTGATACAAATTTATATTTTTTGGGAATTGGTTGGGCTGTGTTCCTATCTATTAATAGGATTTTGGTTTACACGACCCGTTGCGGCAAATGCTTGTCAAAAAGCATTTGTAACTAATCATGTAGGGGATTTTGGTTTATTATTAGGAATTTTAGGTTTTTATTGGATAACGGGGAGTTTCGAATTTAGGGATTTGTTTGAAATATTCAATAACTTGATTTATAATAATGAGGTCAATTTTTTATTTGTTACTTTATGCGCTGTTCTCTTATTTGCCGATGCAGTTGCTAAATCCGCCCAATTCCCCCTTCATGTATGGTTACCTGATGCCATGGAGGGGCCTACTCCTATTTTGGCTCTTATACATGCTGGTACTATGGTAGCGGCAGAAATTTTTCTTTTAGCTCGGCTTCTTACTCTTTTCAGAGTTATACCTTACATAATGTATTTGATCTCGGTTATAGGAATAATAACAGTATTATTAGGAGCTACTTTAGCTCTTGCTCAAAAAGACATTAAGAGAGGTTTAGCGTATTCCACAATGTCTCAATTGGGTTATATGATGTTAGCTCTAGGTATGGGGTCTTATTGAAGCGCTTTATTTCATTTGATTACTCATGCTTATTCCAAAGCATTATTATTTTTAGGATCCGGATCCATTATTCATTCAATGGAAACTATTGTTGGATATTCTCCAGCTAAAAGCCAGAATATGGGTCTTATGGGTGGTTTAAGAAAACATGTACCAATTACCAAAATCACATTTTTATTAGGTACACTTTCTCTTTGTGGTATTCCACCTCTTGCTTGTTTTTGGTCCAAAGATGAAATTGTTAATGATAGTTGGTTGTATTTGCAAATTTTCACAATAATAGCTTGGGCCACGCCGGGATTAACCTAATTTTATATGTTTCGGATCTATTTACTTGCTTTTGAAGGGAATTTAAACGTTCATTTTCAAAATTATGGTGGAAAACACAAAACCCCTTTCTATTCAATATCTCTATGGGGTAAAAACGGAGTTAAGAAAAACTCTTGTTTATTAACAATGAATAATAATGAAAGTACTTATTGTTTTTCAAAAACTAAATATCCAATTGATAAAAATGGAAGAAAGATGACACGGCCTTCTATGACTATTGCTCATTTTGAGCATAAAGTGGTTTATTCGTATCCTTATGAATCGGATAATACTTTGCTATTCCCAATATTTGTATTAGGACTCTTTACTTTGTTTGTTGGATCTATAGGAATTCCTTTCAACCAAGAGGGAGTTAATTTGGATATATTATCGAAATGGTTAGCTCCATCTCTAAATCTTTTGCATCAAAAGTCAAATAATTCGATGGATTGGAATGAATTTTTAAAGGATGCAGTTCTTTCAGTCAGTATAGCTTATTTCGGAATAT
>QJPP01000861.1:70000-72500 GCA_003996215.1 Jaltomata sinuosa
GAGGATCTGTTTGGGAAGTAAGAATCCCCTTTGTCATCTCTTCATCTGTAAATAATTCTCGATGTGAAAACATAGAGCCAGGGGGCTGATCTTTGAATAGGAAAAAGAGTGGATCTGCAGGGTCCCAAATGAATTGGCTTATTCGATAAAGGCCTTGTTCTTTGGAAGATCTATATCGTGTCTGGTACTGCATGGTTCCACTCTGCAAGAACCCCGAATCATTCTCTTGAAGCTCATCCTCTTCATCATAAATGATCCGCTTGCCCCAAAATGACTTGGACCAATAGGGAAATCCCAATTCATTGGGCCTTTCGATACAATCAAATAGAAAGCCCCAAGGGCGCCATATTCTACGAGCCCAAACTATGTGATTGAATAAATCCTCCTGCGGTTCAAGGGCTCCTTCTCCCTCCCTTCTTCAAACTCTGATTCATATTTTTCATAGAGAAATCTCTGATCAAGGATAGACCAAGAGCCCTTTTGCATCATATCTAAGGGATTCCTCGGTTCAGGCCGAAGAAGCAATGTCACTCGATCATTATCAAACTGACTGCAATCTTTTTCTGTCTGTGAAGATCCCACCAGAGCGCCCTCTACTTCTAATAGGCCATGAACTAGATCAGAATCATTCTCAACGAGTCCATAAGAAGTGATCCCATTTTTTTCATCGGGTCCGGATAAAGACCAAAGATCTTGAGCGACCGATACGGCAGAACAACTCAAAAGATAAAGAAGTATCGTTAATCTCTTCATGCTCATTCCAAGCTCGAAGTACCATTTGTACAAATAATAATCCCCTTCGTTACATGATTTCTTCTTCATATAGATAGATATAGGATCTATGGGGCAATTACTTAGAAGTACATTTTGTGCTACAGCCCTTCCTATCTGATAGAAAAGGATCCCATGATCCTGAACCGATCTTACCTGGGATCGCAAATCCCAAGTTTGTCTATGAAGACCGGATCTAATTGTATTAGTGTCTATAATTGATTTCTTCTGTGTAATACTAATCGATAGGACCTCATTGGTAAGTGCTACAAGATCTCATGCATTGGAACCCATGGTTATGGACCGAAATCCATTAGTATGGAACATTTTCTTTTCCAAGTGAAATCCCCTAGTATATGAAAGAGTGAAAAAGTTCTTTCATTGTTGTGGAATAAGAAGCCTTCGTATCTTAATGCACATATTTAATTTATTCAGAGCTATTAGTGCGGGATCCACTTTTTGGGGAATATGAGTCGAAGCAATAACAAGAATATTTCTAGTAGAACATCTTTGACGATCCCTGGAGAGATAGTTCACTAATAGACCGAGGGATAAGTCATTCGACTCATTCACATCCAGATCATGAATGTTTGGAATCCATATTATGCAAGGAGACATTGCTTTTGCTAATTCGAATTGAAGGGTGATATAAAATCGGTCTATTTCTGGCATCATATCCACAGTTAGCCCATTCATCCTAGTTAGCAGTTCCAGCTCCGTATCAAGGTCACGATCGATATCGTCACTAGCATCAAGATTTTCACTATCATCAATATCATCACTATCATCAATATCGATCTCATCAAGAAGAAAACCTTTAGGCTTGTTACCCAGGAACTTGTTCAGAAATACCGTAATGAAAGGAACATAGGAGTTTGTTGCTAGGTATTTGACAAAATAGGATCGTCCAGTTCCTATAGAACCTATCACTAAAATACCCCTAGAGGGGGATAAGGCTAAGTAGAGCGAAAAGGGTTTTCCATGAGATGGGAAATGAAAACTATTTTCCCCACACGAAGTTTGTGAATAAGTAATTGTCTGATAATGAGCAAGGAATATCTGTCTTTCTGCTAAACAGGATGGATTGAACTCATAATTCATTAGATACTTTTTATGAATGTCAACTAAGTATCATAAGTAAATTGCTCCCGGTTGTTCAATCATTTGATAACCAGAGTCATTCTTTGATAAATGATCATTTGATCAATCCTATTTTCTGTCGTTAAGGTGGAGAACCGAACCAAGAATTCTCTTTCTTCATCATCAATCGAATCACTGTTCGCGACCCAGGATTCTATTTTCTCATCAATCCAATCCCCGTTCATGTTTTTTCTTTTTCTTATCAATGAATAGATCTCTTTACTTGTATGACTTAGATGTCTCGTATTTCTTGAAAAAGTGATTTGATTGATGGGATTTGGTATGAGATCGATGATCTCGATGAGATTGATATTCCAATCTTTCTTCTTAGAACGTATTGATTTGACCCCATAAGCGGGACCAAGCATGTTGCCGCCAGAAGCAGAACCCCGTATTTCTTCTAGAGAATCTCCTAATTGTTCCAGAGCAACTAGAAAGAGATTCTTTATTAGAAAGAATTTGGTTCAGATGTAGGATACCTATCCAGAAGTTTTCACAACTCAATCATAGATGATGGCATCATCAAAGATTTGACCTTTTCGAACTCTGTCTGTAACTCACTAGAGGCCCGAGAAACAAAGAGAAGATG
>QJPP01000861.1:77500-125000 GCA_003996215.1 Jaltomata sinuosa
TCATAGTATAGAGCCAAAACTACATACATGGAGTGCAAACAATCCAAAACAATATATACAGATGTCTATGAATGGTAATAGAGTACATGAAGCAAAAGATAAACTAAAGCTAAGCTCCGATCGCCAAGAGCTCACCCTCAGTCTGAAGTAATCCCCAACAGATCTCCAAGCACGACTTACAGCGATCTAACAGCGATGGCCCACGCTAGGATCTGCACCTAAAGATGCAGGGGGTAGGGTGAGCACCAAATGTGAAGCATAAGTTACCCAGTAGGTATCATAGGCCGAATGGGCACATATAACATAAAAGCGTAGTAACAGACAGAATGGAAGCAAGTAGTCACAGAAATCAACAAAAGGTACACAGGAACTAGCCTAGAGGGAAATCAACAGAACTACATGTGAGGCCAGTAAGCCGAATATATACACCATAGGCACATGTGAAAGTAAGAAATAATGCACCTGGGGTCCTTGCAATAATAGTGTATACATAATAAGTTTACGAAATGGACGGTATACCAGTAACCTCAAGTGTAAGAAGAGGGAAAGAGTAATGATAGGCATGCTCAGAGACATGAATCAAACTCAACTAAACATATCAATCTCATATCCAGAAACTAACAGTTTAGCAGTAACCAGGTTCATACTTAACCGTAACAGGGAACAATTCCGTAAGTAAATAGCAAGAGTCTACCTACAGCCCCCCGGCCGCCCATACAACCGAGGAACACAAACAAGTGAAAACAAACCCTCCGGCATCCCATACTATCGGAGCGTACAATAAACAAACAACAAACAAGGGTGGAGCCTCAAACAATGAATGATATGATGCATGAAGATCTCAAGTGAAATGGTATCTCTGTATGAACCTCCTCCGGTGCCGATCCGGCCCAGCAGGTAAGTTCCACGGAAGGACACTACCCGTATACCTCTACTACACCGTATACCCTTCCTCCAGCACACGCAGCACGAAGCCCCAGGCCTAGATGGCAAGGTCCAAGGAGGTCCCCGACCCCATACTAAAACTCTGTATCAAACATGTCATCCGGAAGCAAGTTTGGTTTCAAGATAGAGACCCAGTCTCGAATATGCATGCCCAGACCCTGTCCAGGACTAAAGTAGTAGGAAAATATCACAAAAAAAAAAACCCCTCCAAAGGTGCCCGGGCATAACCGGGTCTAAACAGTAGAAAGTCATCTCGGGTGCTAGGTCCGACCTAGGCTAAAATTATCTCAAATAGCAAGAAAACTCAACTAGCACCCCGGCCCACCCGAGTCTAGCGTTAATCATAAAATTGGTGATTCAAATAATAATTTTACCTTCTTTTACCCAAGAATATTCACGAGTTAAATCAAACCATTTCCAATTTATTCCCATAAAAAAAATAGCCCCCGGGGCCATGCAAGGTTTAGAAAATAGTGTCACTAGGCCCAAAACTCAAACCGTAGTAAAACATGGATAAAACCTCTTTATATGCATGGAAATGGTATGATCAAACACAATAGGTGCCCAGCAGCTCACAATCAACCTATCGACCCTGCACAGGCCCATAGCTACTCAGCAAGCATAACCAGCCTAGAAGGATAATTGTATGCTCGGGATTCGCGGACATTCCCAAAATCCCACCTTCTATGTTCCAGAGTCAACAAGGTCTCACAGGACCACAAGGGTAAATAAAATATATCGGCAAGTACTACAAGCAACGGAGGAACAAAAGTAGGCGGACATGAATAAAGCGGTCGAGGTCTGTGGTACCAACCTAATAAACCAACCCAAGGATGCCCATTAATACAATTTTATCCTATATATGCGGAGTCTAGGGAAAATAAACTGTAACATACCTGTCGTCCGATGACAAGCTGCTAGAACGATAATGTCCACGCTCGAACCACTCCGAGAAACTCCGAAATGAAATCAAACTCGAAATTAGGCTTGAATAACTTGACGTAGATAATCGATTTTCTTTGAGTGTCAAACAAATTACCAACAAAATTAACAACTCTCCCCATAATTTCCATTCACGTACTATATAACATGTTTATAAAGGAGTTTTAGGAATATCATTTATTAAAGTAGTCTAGTTATTCATTATAAGGTGACAAATTTATCACACCACTTAGGTGTACTTGCTGCCACAACAATTGGTTTCCACGTGGGGGTGTGGGTGTCATCACCACACCTCCTCTTATCCACTTAATGATAGGTGGATCCATGTTATGTACGTACTCGGGTATTGAATAGGTTCGTCATAAAATAAATATAATTTTTGAATATACCATAATCATTAGAAAATTATTTCGAATAAAACCTAATATATTATAATAATAAATTTCAACATAACTAAATTTACTATCTCCATTAAAATATTACAATGTATAAAAACCTTATAAAATAAATACATATACAATTATATCGTAACAAAAATATTTTTCATAGACCTTTAAAATCCTTTTTAAAAAGTAATAAAAAATATAACTTTAAAATAAAATATTTTCAAATATACGCGCGATGCTAATAAAATTCTTAAATTTAGGTTCACAATTCACCATCGCACGATTTTGATACTCAAGAACTCTCTTGGAACCCTCCCTTATGTTTTCTCACTGTTTAAGAACTGAAATGGCGTTTTAAAACGTGAAGTTGAGGCTTTAAATCGATTTTGACCCGACCCGGTTTGCGACCCGGTTCGCGACCCGGTTCGCAACCCGGTTTCTGCCAGACAGTCTGCGGTAAAACAGTCATAACTTTTTACTCCGAGATCAGTTGGACGTGAGGTTTTGTGCGATGGAAACTAGACTCGTAGACCTTTGATTTGGTATTTTGGGAGACTTATAAATCTTTATATATTGAGAGAAAAGCGCTGAGATATTTTACCCAAAGTTCAAAAAATTTATTAAAGAAACTTACGATAACTTTTGCCGACTTGCTTGAATTAAAAACTTATCATATGACCAAACAAATGGCCCTGGCACCAAAATACCGGTCCCAACAAGCCTTAAATGACTTGGGGCCGCTACAAACAAGATCTAACGGTAAAAGGAAAATGTATACGTTGAAATAACCGGAAGGGTCATTACATCATCCACTACTAAAAAGGTCTTTCGTCCTCGAAAGTCAAGGTCAAGGGGGTACTTGAAGGCTCAAACAGCTGCGGATACTGAGCCCGCATATCTCTCTCGGTCTCCCAGGTAGCCTCCTCTACTGGACGGTGCCTCCATTGAACCTTAACAACCGGGATCTCTCGAGACCTCAATCTCCTGACATCTCTAGCCAAAATAGCCGCCGGCTCCTCAACAAAGGCTAAACCCTCACCCAACTGAACTGAATCCCACTGCAACACATGAGACTCATCTGGGACATAGCGACGCAAGATCGAAACATGAAATACAAGATGTATAGCTGAAAACATCGGAGGGAAGGCTAACTGATAGGCAACGCTATCAACCCTCTGAAGAATCTCAAACGGCCCAATGTACCTGGGGCTAAGCTTGCCCCGCCTACCAAATCTCATCACGCCCTTCATGGGTGTTACACGGAGAAACACCAAGTCACCGACACTAAACTCCAAGGCATGAAGCCTACGATCAACATAACTCTTCTACCTTCTCTGAGCTGCCTGAAGTCTGTCTTGAATCGCTCGGACTCGGTCTAAGGAATCTCGAAGCAATCTATGCTCTGTGGCCTAGAACTAAAACCATCAAACCAACCTACCGGTGATCTGCAACGCCTGCCATACAAAGCCTCAAAAGGTGCCATGCCGATACTCGAATGGAAGCTGTTATTATAAGCAAACTCTGCCAAGGGAAAAAACTGATCCCAAGAACCTCCAAAGTCAAGAACACAGGCCCGAAGCATGTCCTCCAAAATTTGAATGGTCCTCTCGGACTGGCCATCTGTCTGAGGGTGGAAGGCGGTACTAAGATGAACCTCTGTACCCAAATCTCGCTGAATAGCCCTCTAGAACTGAGATGTGAACTGAGTGCCGCAGTCTGAAATAATAGAAGCTGGGACCCCATGCAACCGAACAATCTAACGAAGGTAGATCTGAGCTAACCTCTATGCACCATAAGAAGTCTGAACCGGCAAGAAATGTGCTGACTTAGTCAGCCTATCAACAATCACCCATATGGAATCAAACCCATGAGAAGTACGAGGTAAACCAACAACGAAGTCCATAGTAATCCCTTCCCACTTTCACTCAGGAATGGGAAGTCGCTGCATCAACCCACTAGGTCTCATATGCTCGAACTTAACCTGCTGACAATTCAAGCACTGAGATATGAACTCCGCTATATCACGCTTCATACCACTCCACCAGTAAAGCTGTCTCAAGTCTCTATACATCTTTGTTGTGCCAGGGTGAATGGAGTATCTAGTACAATGTGCCTCATGAAGTATCAACTGAATCAAATCACCAATCCTCGAAACACAAAGGCGACTATCAAACCTCAGAACCCCATCTGAATCTAGAGTATCTCGACTGGTCTCACCCTGAACAACCTGATTACGAAGGTCACACAACTGCTGATCCTCAAACTGACGGCTCTGAATCTGATCAATCATAGTAGAACGAACCTCAACACTAGCAAGAACTCTGCTAGGATCTGAAAAGTCAAGCCTAACCAAATGGTTAGCCAAGGACTAGATGTCTAAGGCCAACGGTCGCTCTGAAACTTAAAGAGAAGCTAGGCTACCCATACTCACTGCCTTCCGACTCAAGGCATCCGCTACCACGTTTGCCTTGCTCGGATGATACAGAATAGTAAAGTCATAGTCCTTCAGTAACTCGACCCATCTCCTCTATCTCGAGTTCAACTCTCGCTGACTCGTGATATACTGACGGCTACGGTGATCGGTGAAGATCACACAGTGAACTCCATATAGGTAATGCCTCCAGATCTTTAGCGCAAAAACTACCGCCGCCAACTCTAAGTCATGAGTGGGGTAGTTGCGCTCGTGGACCTTTAGCTGCCTCAATGCATATGCTATTACACGAACTTGCTGCATCAACACACAACCAAGACCAACCCCAGAAGCATCACAGTACACGGAGAAGCTCTGACCCTCAATCGGCAAAGTCAAAACTGGAGCTGAAGTCAATAAGGCCTTAAGCCTCTGGAAGCTATCCTCGCACTAATCCGATCACTGAGATGGGACATCCTTCCTAGTCAGCATAGTCAAGAGTGCTGCTATGGAAGAAAATCCCTCGATGAACCGTTTGTAGTAACCTGCTAACCCAATAAAGCAGCGGACCTCAGTAGCAGTAGTAAGTCTAGGCCAATCACAAACTGCAGAAATCTTTCCCGGGTCAACCCTAATCCCATCCTTAGACACCATGTGCCCTAGGAATGCAACTGACTCATGCCAAAACTCGCACTTTGAGAACTTGGCATAAAGCCGATGATCTCTCAACGTCTGGAGTATAACCCTCAAGTGCTGCTCATGCTCATCTTTACTACGCGAGTACACTAAGATGTCGTCTATAAAAACTATCACAAATGAGTCCAAATACGGGCTAAGAACCATATTCATCAAGTTCATAAAGGATGCGGGGGCATTAGTCAACCCAAAAGACATCACCAGGAACTCATAATGGCCATAACGTGTCCTGAATGCTGTCCTAGGGATGTCCTCCGCCCTAATCCTCAACTGATGGTAGGCAGACCTTAAATCAATCTTCGAAAACATGACTGAACCCTAAAGCTGGTCAAACAAGTCATCAATCCTCGGCATCGGATACCTATTCTTCACTGTCACCCTATTCAGCTGCCGATAATACATACACATGCGCATCGACCCATCCTTCTTCTTCACGAAGAGAACAGGAGAACCCCAAGGTGACACACTAGGTCTAATAAACCCCTTAGCTAACAGATCCTGGAGCTTCTCCTTAAGCTCCCTCAACTCAGCAGGAACCATACGGTAAGGAGAAATAGAAATGGGCCTGGTGTCCAGCTCTAGCTCAATAGCGAAATCAATATCTCTCTCAGGTGGAAGGCCTGGCAGGTCAGTAGGAAACACACCGAGGAAGTCTCTAACCACAGGAACAGACTCAGGAGAAGTAGGGTCAGCACTAACATCTCGGATATATGCTAGATAAGCTAAACACCCACGGGAAATCAACTTACTAGCTCGAAGACAAGAGATGATCCCAGATGGTGCATGCCTAACAGAACCCTGCCACACAACCCGGGATACACCGGGCACAGTTATGGTAATAGTCTTGGCATAACAATCCATAACCACACGGTGAGGGGATAACCAGTCCATGCCCAGTATCACATCAAAATCTAGCATATAAAGAATCATCAAATCACCCCAAGTCTCTGAATCACCAATAGATAGCATACAAGATCATACAATCCGATCCACTACTAAAGAATCTCCTACTGGGGTCGAAACAGAAACAGGAACAGATAATGGCTCACTAGCCAACCCCAAACAAGGCACAAAGTAGGCAGATACATATCAACAAGTGGATCCAGGATCAAATAAAGCCATAGTTGACTGATGGCACACAGAAATCGTACCTGTAATCACAGCATCTGAGGCCTCTGCCTATGGTCTCCTAGGGACCGCGTAAAACTGATAACGACCTCCACCTGCCCGACCTCCATCCCTACAACCTGCTCTGCCGCGCGGAGCACCACCTCTACTCTGACGACCACTCCCTCTAGCCGGAGGCTGAACTGCTCGTAAAGGCTCGGCCAACTGAACTGTACCCTGCTGAGGGCAATCTTTAGCAAAATGACCAATCGCACCACAAGTAAAACAAGCCCCTGACGGCCTACTCAGTCGAGATGGACCAGCAGATCCCGTATGGTCACCACGACCTGATGCCCTAGACACTGTACCCCTCGAAGACTGGCCGCTATAGCCCTGATGGCTGCTCTGACCCTGCTCAAACTGGGTACTACCGAAAGTCTGAAGGGAAGCCTGAACCGGTCGGTTGGACTGACCCTGGTGCTGCTGTGGCTGATAAATCCGGCTCCACTGGCCAGAATCTCTATCGCCATATCTAGAACCACTGTAGACACCCTGATGTCAAGGCCTCTTATCTATGGACCCCTGATCATGTCGCTGTAAGTCCTCCACAGAAAAGGCATAGTATACGATAGTCTAAAATGACCGACCACCGCCAATCAATATCTCAGCTAGCTGCCTGATCTCTGGCCTTAAACCCCATACAAATTTGCGAATCCTATCTGCCTTGGTAGGAATGATCATAGCTCCAAAAGGTGCTAGCTGATGGAAACGGGTCTCATACTCAGAGACAGTCATAGACCCCTGCATAAGGTGAGTAAACTGCTCCCTGCGACGCTCACGATCACTCTGAGGTACGAACTTGACCATAAAGGCCTCATAAAACTCAGACCAGGTCAAAAGAGGTGGCGATAGTGGTCTACATGCAACATGAGCCCTCCACCATAACTTCGCTGGGCCCTCTAACTGATAGGTAGTATAACCAACCCCGTGAGTCTCCAACAAACCCAAATGATGCAACATCTCCTCACATGTAATAATAAAGTCATGTGGATCCTGTCCAGAAGTACCAGCAAACCTCGGAGGTGCTAACCTCAAAAACCTACCCAACGCCTTCTGCTCTGACTCTGTCATAGCTGGGTGAGGAGCAAGAGGCTGTGCAATAGACGGAACCAGAATGACCTCCGCACGGGGAGCCATAGTAGCAGGTTGCGCTCCTGAGCTCTGTGCACCCAGGGCTGGCCCCTGAGCGGATGTCTGCGCTACATCAGAAGGCCGCTCTCCAATCATACCCAAAAGCTGTAATAGTAATCCCCGAATATCTGGAGACTGAGCTGCGGCTGGAGCTGGCACAGAAGTGGGCACTGGAGCTGGTGCTGGAGCTGGTACTGGAGCTGGTGGTACCTGGGCTGCCCCCTGATCCACCTGCTGCTCGGGCTCTATCTCCACTCTAGCAGCTCTAGCAGGTGCCACTGCTCGAGGGCGTCCTCGACCCTTAGCTGGAGTGGGAGGCTCATCTCTGCGTGAGGCCGATGATCTCGTACGAACCATCTGCGGAAGAATGAAGTAGAACAAATGAGATTTCCAGAAACTTCAAGGGTTCTACGCATGACACAGAAGAAATGAAAGATTCAAATTTCCTAAAATGCCACTGTAGCCTCCCAAAGATTAAGTACGGACGTCTCCGCCCTGATCCGCAGGACTCTACTAGACATTGGCTCCTATACCAATGACACCGGTGAACCTAAAGCTCTAATACCAAGTTGTCACAACCCGATTTCTCGGTCATGATGGCACCTACAACCCCCCCCCCCCTCCCAAGTAGGTGAACCAATTCCCGTAGCCCAAGACAGTTAGTAATGGGCTACTATCTAACAAATATGCAGGAGAATAGTTTAATAAGCAAAAGTAAGAGAGTAAGATGAGGAGAATAGATAACAGGAGTATATATATACATATGCGGAAACTAAACCAAACCCCAAGACCTGTTATCATAGTATAGAGCCAAAACTACATACATGGAGTGCAAACGATCCAAAACAATATATACAGATGTCTATGAATGGTAATAGAGTACATGAAGCAAAAGATAAACTAAAACTAAGCTCCGATCGCCAAGAGCTCACCCTCAGTCTGAAGTAATCCCCAACAGATCTCCAAGCATGACTTACAGCGATCTAACAGCGATGGACCATGCTAGGATCTGCACCTAAAGATGCGGGGGGTAGGGTGAGCACCAAATACGAAGCATAAGTTGCCCAGTAGGTATCATAGGCCGAATGGGCACATATAACATAAATGCGTAGTAACAGACAGAATGGAAGCAAGTAGTCACAAAAATCAACAAAAGGTACACAGGAACTAGCCTAGAGGGAAATCAACAGAACTACATGTGAGGCCAGTAAGCCGAATATATACACCATAGGCACATGTGAAAGTAAGAAATAATGCACCTGGGGTCCTTGCAATAACAGTGTATACATAATAAGTTTACGAAATGGACGGTATACCAGTAACCTCAAGTGTAAGAAGAGGGAAAGAGTAATGATAGGCATGCTCAGAGACATGAATCAAACTCAACTAATCATATCAATCTCATATCCAGAAACTAACAGTTTAGCAGTAACCAATTTCATACTTAACCGTAACAGGGAACAATTCTGTAAGTAAATAGCAAGAGTCTACCTACAGCCCCCCGGCCGCCCATAAAACCGAGGAACACAAACAACTGAAAACAAACCCTCCGGCATCCCATACTATCAGAGCGTACAATCAACAAACAACAAACAAGGGTGGAGCCTCAAACAATGAATGATATGATGCATGAAGATCTCAAGTGAAATGGTATCTCTGTATGAACCTCCTCCGGTGCCTATCCGGCCCAGTAGGTAGGTTCCATGGAAGGACACTGCCCGTATACCTCTACTCCACCGTATACCCTTCCTCCGGCACACGCAGCCCGAAGCCCCAGGCCCGGATGGCAAGGTCCATGGAGGTCCCCGACCCCATACTAAAACTCCGTATCAAACATGTCATCTGGAAGCAAGTCCGGTTTCAAGATAGAGACCCAGTCTCGAATATGCATGCCCAGACCCTGTCCAGGACTAAAGTAGTAGGAAAATATCTTTAAAAAAAACCCCTCCAAGGGTGCCCGGGCATAACCGGGTCTAAACACTAGAAAATCATCTCGGGTGCTCGGTCCGATCAAGGCTAAAATTATCTCAAATAGCAAGAAAACTCAACTAGCACCCCGGCCCCGCCGAGTCTAGCGTTAATCGTAAAACTGGTGATTTAAATCATAATTTTACCTTCTTTTACCCAAGAATATTCACGAGTTAAATCAAACAATTTCCAATTTATTCCCATAAAAAAAATGGCCCCCAAGGCCATGCAAGGTTTAGAAAATAGTTTCAGTAGGCTCGAAACGCAAACCGTAGTAAAACATGGATAAAACCTCTTTATATGCATGGAAATGGTATGATCAAACACAATAGGTGCCCAGCAGCTCACAATCAACCTATCGACCCTGCACAGGATCACAGCTACTCAGCAAGCATAACCAGCCTAGAAGGATAATTCTATGCCCGGGATTCGCGGACATTCCCAAAATCCCACCTTCTATGTTCAAGAGTTAACAAGGTCTCACAGGACCACAAGGGTAAATAAAATATATCGGCAAGTACTACAAGCAACGGAGGAACAAAAGTAGGCGGACATGAATAAAGCGGTCGAGGACTGTGGTACCAACCTAATAAACCAACCCAAGGATGCCCATTAATACAATTTTATTCCTATATATGCGGAGTCTAGGGAAAATAAACCGTAACCTACCTGTCGTCCGATGAAAAGCTGCTAGAATGACGATGTCCACGCTCGAACCACTCCGAGAAACTCCGAAATGAAATCAAACTCGAAATTAGGCTTGAATAACTTGACGTAGATAATCGATTTTCTTTGAGTGTCAAACAAATTACCAACAAAATTAACAACTCTCCCCATAATTTCCATTCACGTACTATATAACATGTTTATAAAGGAGTTTTAGGAATATCATTGATTAAAGAAGTCTAGTTATTCATTATAAGGTGACAAATTTATCACACCACTTAGGCCTACTTGCTTCCACAACAATTGGTTTCCACGTGGGGGTGTGGGTGTCATCACCACACCTCCTCTTATCCACTTAATGATAGGTGGATCCATGTTACGTACGTACTCGGGTATTGCATAGGTTCGTGGTAAAATAAATATAATTTTTGAATATACCATAATCATTAGAAAATTATTTCGAATAAAACCTACTATATTATAATAATAAATTTCAACATAACTAAATTTACTATCTTCGTTAAAATATTACAATGTATAAAAACCTTATAAAATAAATACACATACAATTATATCGTAACAAAAATATTTTTCATAGACCTTTAAAATACTTTAAAAAAAGTAATAAAAAATATAACTTTAAAATAAAATATTTTCAAATATACGCGCGATGCTAATAAAATTCTTAAATTTAGGTTCGCAATTCACCATCGCACGATTTTGATACTCAAGAACTCTCTTGGAACCCTCCCTTATGTTTTCTCACTGTTTCAGAACTGAAATGGAGTTTTGAAACATGAAGTTGAGGCTTTAAATCGATTTTGACCCGACCCGGTTCGCGACCCGGTTCGCGACCCAGTTTCTGCCAGACAGTCCGCGGTACAATAGTCATAACTTTTTACTCCGAGATCAGTTGGACGTGAGGTTTTGTGCGTTGGAAACTAGACTCGTACACCTTCGATTTGGTATTTCGGGGGACTTATAACACTTTATATATTGAGAGAAAAGCGCTGAGAAATTTTACCCAAAGTTCAGAAAATTTATTAAAGAAACTTACGATAACTTTTGTCGACTTGCTTGACTTCAAAACTTATCATACGACCAAACAAATGGCCCCGGCACCAAAATACCGGTCCCGAAAAGCCTTAAATGACTTGGGGCCGCTACAAACAAGCTCTAACAGTACAAGGAAAACGTATACGTGGAAATAACCGGAAGGGTCATTATGATGGGGATAGTGTGAAGAGATATATTTTACATCTCACAGGGGCTATAATTGGAGATACCATTGTTTCTGGTACAGAAGTTCCTATAAAAATGGGAAATGCCCTACCTTTGAGTTCGGTTTGAACTATTGATTTACGTAATTAGAAATAACCAATTAGGTTTACGACGAAACCTAGAAATCAATCACTGATCCAATTTGAGCACCTCTGCAGGATAGACCTCAACAGAAAACTGAAGAGTAACGACAGTAAGTGATTTAGATCAGTAGTTCCTCATATAAAATTATTGACTCTAGAGATATAGTAATATGGAGAAGACAAAATTGTTTCAAGCACCGACAGAACCGGAAGCACCCCTTCTTTCAAAGAGTGGAGGACGGGTTATTCACATTTCATTTGATGGTCATAGGCGAATTGAAAGTTAAGCAGTGGGCATTCTAAAGATTCCCCAGGGGAAAATAGAGATGTCTCCTACGTTACCCATAATATGAGGAAGTATCGAGGTAATTTCATAGAGTCATTCGGTCTGAATTCTACATGAAGAACATAAGCCAGATGACGGAACGGGAAGACCCGGGATGTAGAAGATCATAACATGAGTGATTCGGCAGATTTGGATTCATATATATATCCACCCATGTGGTACTTCATTCTACGATATATATAAGATCCATATGTATAGATATCATCATCTACATCCAGAAAGCCGTATGCTTTGGAAGAAGCTTGTAAAGTTTGGGAAGGGGTTTTGATTGATCAAAAGAAGAATCTACTTCAACCGATATGCCCTTAGGCACGGACATACACAACATAGAAATCACACTTGGAAAGGGTGGACAATTAGCTAGAGCAGCGGGTGGTGTAGCGAAACTGATTGCAAAAGAGGGGAAATCGGCCACATTAAAATTACCTTCTGGGGAGGTCCGTTTGATATCCAAAAACTGCTCAGCAACAGTCGGACAAGTGGGGAATGTTGGGGTGAACCAGAAAAGTTTGGGTAGAGCCGGATCTAAGCGTTGGCTAGGTAAGCGTCCTGTAGTAAGAGGAGTAGTTATGAACCCTGTAGACCATCCCCATGGGGGTGGTGAAGGGAGAGCCCCAATTGGTAGAAAAAAACCCACAACCCCTTGGGGTTATCCTGCACTTGGAAGAAGAAGTAGAAAAAGGAATAAATATAGTGATAATTTGATTCTTCGTCGCCGTAGTAAATAGGAGAGAAAATCGAATTTAATTCTTCGTTTTTAGAAAAACTTTACAAAAAAAAAAAAAATAGGAGTAAGCTTGTGACACGTTCACTAAAAAAAAATCCCTTTGTAGCCAATCATTTATTAAAAAAAATTGATAAGCTTAACACAAAAGCAGAAAAAGAAATAATAGTAACTTGGTCCCGGGCATCTACCATTATACCCACAATGATCGGTCATACTATTGCTATCCATAATGGAAAAGAGCATTTGCCTATTTATATAACGGATAGTATGGGTAGGCCACAAATTGGGAGAATTTGCACCTACATTAAATTTTAGAGGACATGCAAAAAGCGATAATAGATCTCGTCGTTAATATTAATAAAAAAATCTAGATGCTTATGATTCAGTAGTAGGAGGCAAACCTTATGCTAAAGAAGAAAAAAACAGAAGTATATGCTTTAGGTGCACATATATCTATGTCGGCTGACAAAGCACAAAGAGTAATTGATCAAATACGCGGACGTTCCTATGAGGAAATGCTGATGATACTAGAACTCATGCCCTATCGAGCATGTTATCCCATTTTAAAATTGGTTGATTCTGCAGCAGCAAATGCTAGTTACAATATGGGTTCCAGCGAAACTAATTTAGTCATTAGTAAAGCCGAAGTCAATGGAGGTATTACTGTGAAGAAATTGAAACCTCGAGCTTGAGGATGTAGTTTTCCGATAAAAAGATCGACCTGTCATATAACTATTGTAGTGAAAGATATATCTTTAGATGATGAATATGTCGAGATGTATTCGTTAAAAAAAATGAGATGGAAAAAAAAATCTACAGCTATGACGTAACGTGATATGTATAATAGTGGGGGATTAGGGGACAAAATATAAATCCACTTGGTTTGGGTACAACCCAAGGTCATCATTCCCTTTTGTTTTCACAACCAAAAAATTATTCCGAAGGTTTACAAGAATATCAAAAAATAAGAGATTGTATCAAGAATTATGTACAAAAGAATATAAAAACGTCTTCTGGCGTCGAGGGAATTGCACGTATAGAGATTCAAAAAAGAATCGATCTGATCCAATTCATAATCTTTATGGGATTCCTAAAATTATTAATAGAAAGTCGACTGCGCGGAATCGAAGAATTGCAAATGACCTTACAAAAAGAATTTAATTGTGTAAACCGAAAACTGAACATTGATGTCACAAGAATTGCAAAACCTTACGGAAACCCTAATATTTTTGCATAATTTATAGCTGGACAATTAAAGAATAGAGTTTCATTTCGAAACGCAATGAAAAAGGCTATTGAATTAACAGAACAAGCAGATACAAAAGGAATTCAAATACAAATTGCGGGGCGTATCGACGGAAAAGAAATTGCACGTATCGAATGGATCAGAGAAGGTAGGGTTCCCCTACAAACGATTCGAGCTAAAATTTATTATTGCTCTTATACAGTTGGAACTATCTATGGAGTATTGGGCATCAAAATTTGGATATTTCTAGACGAGGAATAATTTTACTACTTGTCTTTCCCTTCTATCCAATGATTGAACAAAAAAAGACCAATTCATTCTTTTTCTAATCAATCAAGGGGAAGATTTCTAATTCTTAATTCTATAAGGTTGAATAAAAATTCGATTGACCATTTGATATAATTGCTATGCTTAGTGTGTGACTCGTTGGTTTTTTTAGGGTTAGGATTAAAAAAGACCAGCCCACATAGTATGAACTAAAAACTATAGAACTAATAACCAACCCATCACTTCGCATTATCTGGATCTAAAGAACCAGTCAAGATATGATATATAGGTCATATCTTTGTAGCAACTGAAATCTTTTGCATAAACAAAAAAAGAAATCTGATTCGAAGTTGTAAAGCAAAATAAACAAAAAAGATGTGGATAAATGGAAGGATGAGAGAAAGAGAAAAAAAGAATACCAATGATATAAAATTCCAATATGTAAGGTCTATGAGTAATCTCATAAAAGGCAGTGTAATAAAGCATCAATACGCACTCATACCATAATAAAAAAAAGAATCTTCTTATAGAAATAGAACAAAAAATCAAGAGCTTCGAGCCAATAAAGACTGAGAAGATTGACTCAAGAACCAATTTCATTCTGAGCTCCATTGTAGAATTCGGACCTAACCATTAAGTAAGAAGTGATGGGAACGACGGAACTTGTGAATGCAAAAGATTCTATTAAAAAGGGAATCTTAATGATTCACTGGTCGGGATGGCGGAACGAACCAGAGATTAATTCATGTATTCTGAGATCTGAGAAGTCACGAGTTAACCCTACAAATGAAATAGGGATTGAAAGAGTAAATATTCGCCCGCGAAAACTTTTTTTATTGCAAAATTTAGGACAATACAATAAAGGAAAAAATAAGGATTTGGTATAATAATACAATTTTTAAAATTTCTATTTAGAAAACTCAAAAGTTTAGTTATCTATTCAAACAAGATATACAAATTACTAATAAACTTAATGAAATCTCAAAGAAGCCTACGTTCAAGGTATTACTCAGTAAATACATATATATCCTAACTTAAGATTGACTATTCTAGTTTAATTCAAATAGAATTTTTTGGAATCCTTTTATTCGCGAGGAGCTGGATGAGAAGAAACTCTCACGTCCGATTCTGTAGTAGAGATGGAATTCAGAAACAACCATCAACTATAACCCCAAAAGAACCAGATTCCGTAAACAACATAGAGGAAGAATGAAGGGAATATCTTATCGAGGTAATCATATTTCTTTCTGTAAATATGCTCTTCAGGCACTTGAACCTGCTTGGATTATATCTCGACAAATAGAAGCAAGCCGACGAGCAATGACACAAAATGCACGTCATGGTGGAAAAATATGGGTACGTATATTTCCAGACAAACCAGTTACACTAAGACCCGCAGAAACACGTATGGGTTCAGGAAAAGGATCCCCTGAATATTGGGTAGCTGTTGTTAAACCAGGGCGAATACTTTATGAAATGGGTGGAGTAACCGAATATATAGCCAGAAGGGCTATTTCACTAGCAGCATCCAAAATGCCTATACGAACTCAATTCATTATTTCGTAATGTAATAGACAAAAATGTAGAAAGGGCTCTTAGATATGAAACAAAAACGCATGTTTCTTTTTTAATTTTTTGGACAAAAATATTTCTTTTTTTCTTCGCCCTTTGCGTTCAAAGAATGGATTAAAAAAATGATTCAACCCCAGACCCATTTAAATGTAGCGGATAATAGAGGGGCTCGAGAATTGATGTGTATTCGAATCATAGGAGCTAGCAATCGTCGATATGCTTATATTGGTGACGTTATTGTTGTTGTGATCAAAGAAGCAGTACCAAATATGCCCCTAGAAAGATCAGAAGTAGTCAGAGCTGTAATTGTGCGTACCTGTAAAGAACTCAAATGTGACAACGGGATGATAATACGATATGATGACAATGCTGCAGTTGTGATTGATCAAGAAGTAAATCCAAAAGGAACTCGAATTTTTGGTGCAATCGCCCGGGAATTGCGAGAATTAAATTTTACAAAAATAGTTTCATTAGCTCCCGAGGTATTATAAAATGAAATTGTGATCTGTTTCTAGTGGGGTATTTGAAAGAAATAGATTAATTAGTAGATTGTGTCTCACGCATATATCTTTAATAATTCATATCATATTCAAAAATAAATAAGTAACAAACACGTTGATTATATCAAATTTGGAGACCCCAATAATTTTAGTTCATCATGGGCAGGGACACTATTGCTGAGATAATAACTTCTATACGAAATGCTGATATGGATCGAAAAAGGGTGGTTCGAATAGCATCTACTAATATTACCGAAAATATTGTTCAAATACTTTTACGAGAGGGTTTTATCGAAAACGTGAGAAAACATCGAGAAAACAATAAATATTTTTTGGTTTTAACCCTGCGACATAGAAGGAATAGGAAAAGACCCTATAGAAATATTTTAAATTTAAAACGAATCAGTCGACCTGGTCTACGAATCTATTCTAATTATCAACGAATTCCGCGAATTTTAGGTGGAATGGGGATTGTAATTCTTTCTACTTCTCGAGGTATAATGACAGACCGAGAGGCTCGACTAGAAGGAATAGGTGGAGAAATTTTGTGTTATATCTGGTAATCCTTTATAATATTCAAATTGGATTCGAAACTTCCTATTTGTGAAAAAGAAAAGGGGAGGGTTGTCTAATATCTTTCTCATTAGTTGATACCTCAAGGGAACTTTAAGAACCAAAATGGAGTCATGAAGCTTTAATTACTGAATCGCTTCCCAACGGTCTGTTCCGGGTTCGTTTAGATCTGATTCTAAATTCTGTTTCAGGAATGATCTGACATAGTTTTATACAAATACTGCCAGGAGATAGAGTCAAAATTAAAGTAAGTCCTTCTGATTCAACCAAAGGGCATATAATTTATCGACTCCACAACAAAGATTTGAAGCATTAGGTTTTCAACTTCACCATTCCTTTCGTGGGAATACAATTCGAGATGAAAAATTTCAAGAAACTTATTTTCTTCCAAGAAATAGATTCATAATTAAGGTAAGGAATGAGAAATATGAAAATAAGAGCTTCCGTTCGTAAAATTTGTGAAAAATGTCGACTAATCCGTAGGCGGGGACGCATTATAGTAATTTGTTCCAACCCGAGACATAAACAAAGACAGGGATAATCAGACTTACCAGAAGAGCCGATGTACAAATAAAGAATCTGTTTTTACATGAAATGGATATATCCATATATCTCTGACTCATATTTACGAGATGATAAAATATGGCAAAAGTTATACCGAAAAATAGTTCGCGTAGGAATGGACGTATTGGTTCACGTAAGGGTTCACGTAGAATACCAAAGGGAGTTATTAATGTTCAAGCAAGTTTCAATAATACCATTGTCACTGTTACAGATGTACGGGGTCGAGTAGTTTCTTGGTCCTTCGCCGGTACTTCTGGATTCAAAGGTACGAGAAGAGGAACACCATTTGCTGCTCAAACCGCAGCAGCAAACGCTATCCGTACAGTAGTGGATCAAGGTATGCAACGAGAAAAAGTCATGATAAAAAGTCCCGGTCTCAGAAGAGATGCAACATTACGAGCTATTCGTCGAAGTTGTATACTATTAACTTTCGTGCGGGATGTAACTCTGATGCCACATAATGGCTGTAGACCTCCGAAAAAAAGACGTGTGTAGAACTGAACATTGAAGAAATCTCAAAAGAAATAAAAGATTCGATGATCTAATCAAATAATAGTAATATGGTTCGAGAGAAAGTAACAGTATCTACTCGGACACTACAGTGGAAGTGCGTTAAATCAAGAACAGACAGTAAACGCCTTTATTATGGACGCTTTATTCTTTCTCCACTTATGAAAGGCCAAGACGACACAATAGGCATTGCGATGCGAAGAGCTTTACTTGGAGAAATAGAAGGAACATGTATCACACGTGTAATATCTGAGAAAGTCCCACATGAATATTCTACCATAACGGGCATTCAAGAATCGGTAAATGAAATTTTAATGAATTTGAAAGAAATTGTATTGAGAAGTAATCTATATGGAACTTTTGACGCGTCTATTTGTGTCAAGGGTCCTCGATATGTAACTGCTCAAGATATCATCTTGCCGCCTTATGTAGAAATCATTGATAATACACAACATATAGCTAGTTTAACGGAACCAATTGATTTTTGTATTGGATTACAAATAGAGAGAAATCGTGGATATCTTATAAAAACGCCCCTTAACTTTGAAGATGGAAGTTATCCTATAGATGTTGTATTCATGCCTGTTCGAAACGTGAATCATAGTATTCATTCTTATGGGAATGGGAATGAAAAACAAGAGATACCTTTTATCGAAATATGGACAAACGGAAGTTTAACTCCGAAAGAAGCACTTCATGAAGCATCCCGAAATTTAATTGATTTATTTATTCCCTTTTTACATATGGAGGAAGACAACTTATATTTACAGGATAACCAACACACGGTTCCTTTATTCCCTTTTACCTTTCATGATAAATTGGCTAAACTCATAAAAAACAAAAAAAAGGGGAAGAAATTCCATCAATGTCTACTGTTTCCATTGGTTTGGTGTTTTGATGATCCCTACCCTATTGACGGCAAAATCTGTATTTATTATTGCCTTCATTGCTGCTCCTCCAGTAGCATTTAAAAAAAGGCAATCAATCAGAAAAAATAAAAAATATGGAAATAGTGAATCAAGATCTAGATGGATCCCTATCTTTATGTCTATCCACGGAGATACCTATCTATATGGAGAGAGATATATCTATGAATCGGCCTAGACTATCCTCTATTTGGATAGATATGTCCCTATGAGCGACTACGCCAATCTTTATATGTTTTGGCCACGTCCATTTCCGCTCCAAAGAAGAAGGTTTGGATCTTTCAATCTTATGTCGTGAGGTATGTGACCTATGTTAGGTCCATAAGATACCACAGCTTTTGGTGTTCTATGATTCACATCCGAATAATGAGTAGGTAGTTCGATCCTTTTTATTTTGATCTTTTTAGTAAACTTATGGGGGGATGCGGAGCAATAGGTCGAATTACTATATAAAGAAGAGTTGTAAACTATAGGACTTCTTGTTTGAGTAGGAATATTTCGGTTTTTCTCGTTCCTTCTCTTCGATAAGAATAGGGATTTGAAATGATACAAATTCCTCTTCATTCTGTTGTGCTCAGCGACAGAACTGCCTAAGCATACTTTTTCGGATCCAAACTTCTTTGTTCCTTCTAAGTCTTCTTCTTGCATAGAAGAACGCAACTGTTGCAAAAACTGGGATTTTAGTAGTAGGCAGCATCCCCTCTTAGTTTTGAGTAGGCGGAACCATTCTGTTTTGGTTCTTCTCCACGGGTGATCCAGGAATTTGCCTATTATTTTATCAACTGAGATTTTGAAATAGAAGGATCTCTTTATTTCTTCACCGCGGGTTCTCGCATCATTTTCTTGAAAAGATATTATATCACCATGGGAGAGTTTAAAATGAGTAATGTTAACCATTCCATTATTCACACAAACCCTTTGATGACTTATCGGCTGCCTTGCTTGAGGAATAGTTTCAAAAAAATGGAGACGAACCGGGATAATGTCCAATCTTGTTTCGGGATTGAATAGAAAAGGGATATATGAAGTTCGTTCTCTTCCTCTGTGCATCTCTGTGATGGGTAAATCTCCATAAAAAAGGAACAACTTTCGTGTAGTTTGTGATTGGATGTAACTGTTAAGATTTTCTCTAGAATAAATCTTTCTCTTAATAGATCTCTTCTTGTTCCTCAATCTTTAGAGAATACGGCGTTGTATTATTGTAAGTTCTCTGTTCCAAACATTTCCTGAAAGTAGACGTCAAGTTTTAAACATTTCCGGCCACATTCACTTGCTTATCGTAGAGGCTGTAAGTACACAGTGCCCCAAAAGTAGGCTGCTTTTTTCGGAACACCATCCGAGATAACCTCTAACCGTGTATATATAGAAATATATCTTCGACGCTGTCATTTCAAAATGTCCGCTTCAACCACTCTTTCACCTCCCAAAGAGCAAAGTTGGCTTGATGAGCGCAGATGAGGAAGCGGGAGCAAGAAAACCAATAATCTTTTTCTTGTCCTTCTACTTAAGGTTAAGTGGCAAAGAGAAGCGCTTTTGCTACTGAGAAAGCGAATGGTCGGCGCGATGGTTCAAGACTTAGCTGAGCGTTAGCGAAGCTAGATTCTCATAGCGAGGCACTTCGAGTTAGCGAAGCGCTGTAGTAGCGCCGAAGCCCTATGTGCTATAATGTTGAGCCAAGGATGCTCCGCCTTCTCTATAGAAGCGGTCAACTGAGTTCTGAATGAATTAGCTCCTTTGTAATGGCTTAATCTATAGATAGAAAGCCCTATGATGGGAAACTACCACGTTAGGTTTGGAGAGAGATGGGACCGGTTATATAATAGGGGAAGCAGATGCAAGCTTTTTCTTTCAATAGCCGGCCAAATGACTATAGGATCATCGGTCTACTCTACCTCAATTCACCATTTCGAACCTTATACAGAAGGTTTTTCCGTACCAGCTCCTTCTACATATACCGCATTTGAAGCACCTAAAGGAGAATTTGGTGTCTTTCTGGTCAGTAATGGAAGTAATCGTCCCTACCATCATAAAATAAGAGCACCTGGCTTTGCCCATTCACAAGGACTCGATTCTATGTCCAAACATCACATGCCAGTAAATGTGGTCACCATCATAGGTACTCAAGATATTGTGTCTGGAGAGGTTGATAGATAGGACTACTAGTTGCTCGATCAGGACCCTAGCTTTATTGCGAGCCAAAAACCCAATTTATACGCCCCCTTTCTTTATTTAAGGAGATTCTATCCAATTATCACCCCCGATGCGGAAAGGAGTAAAGAAAGAAGAGTTGAAGACGGCTTTACATTAAGATAGAACCCCCTCATCTCGTGGCTAGGAACATCTATCTAGATGGTATTGGATTCATAGTGCCAGTTAGGGGTAGGTATAAACCTTTATTCATCTTGTTCGATCTTCCTTGGAATATCCATCATCTTGGTCTCGACCTTGTTGAGCTCTCCCTGATCGAAAGTTCCTATTTTGCTGCCTCTTCGATCATCTCCGACTCCCTAAAAAAGAATATTGGTGACCTAGATGGTCAGGGTCTTTCCTTACCTTAGCTGAGCCTTATGTCTCTTCAACATTCCTATTCATCTTGCCTTGTCTTGGGCACCGCAGTGGACTGATTAACCTATATATAATATCTACTCTAAAGATTAAGAGGATAGAGGGTCTCCCTTCCATAGATTCGATTGGGATTGATTCTCAGGATTGAGCCCTTATCAGAGGCGTGCCTACCGACACCTGTCAAAGTCTTCGGCTTGCACGACGTCTCCTTCCATTTGCTCCAGCTATGAAATAAAAGAATGGGCGCAACACTTTATTCTCTTCTACCGCTCTTTGTTTACTTCTGGCCTTCCCGAACTCCTACACAGGGGTAGTCAGATCTTGGAGTAAGCTCCTTTCCATGGGCAATCTACTCAAGAGTTTAGGCCCCTAATTCGGTCTATGTCTGGGTTGCTGCCGTACTCAAAGGCAAGGGGCTCAATAAGTGGATGCGATCGGCCTCAAAGGAGAGGGGAGGCAACTTGGGATTCTAGGAAAAGTGCTTTTTTTGTACATAGGCCTTCGTATAGGATAGGATTTTCATTCCTCCCGCCAAATCTAGAAAAGAAAGGAGCTCTCTCTTTTTTCCAGCCTTCTTTTTATTTTAAAGGCATATAGTGCGTTCTCGCTTTCAGGGGGAATTCAAGTAAAAATCTAGTACAAGGAGGAAGCGAAAGGCTAGCTACCAGGTACAAAACAGAGTCTGACTATAATAAATCATAGAGCAGTGGGGAGCATGCCCATCCCATTATATATCATTTGAACTTCCCCTTTCCTAAGATCCTGGACGTGGTACTGACGCATGAACTTGGTTACTGGTTTGACCGGTTTGTTGGCAAAAGGAAAGGTCTATTCATTTGTCCAGAAATATGTTTTCGGCCTATCTATTGATTGAACTAGGGGTTGGGCTCTTGTTGACAGACATAAGAAGTGGGATTAAGAATAGGGGAAGAGCAGCTTTACTCATACTTCTGCTTATGGAAAGACATAAGAAGCACCCTATAAAACATGCAAGATCTCTTAGTAAGCCCTTGTTGGCATATCAGGTGCCATTGAACACAGTCTAGGGAAAGCATCTATCTATAGTGATAGTGATCCATCGCCTTGACTTGAGTCTCCACCACATCTATTTCCTGCCCGCTTGTAGCGGTTGGTTAGGCTAGGCCGGTTAGAACCTCTCCGCAGTTCTCGATTCTGATTGAACTAGGGAGGATCGGTATTGCTGGGGGAGATTGTTCTTCCTCAGCTGGCTTGTTAACCACGGTCTCTTGAAGGTTTCATTCTTTTACCAGCTCTCCCAGCCAACAACCTGCTAACCCTAAGCTTGCAAGCACCTTGGTCACATCTAAGTCCCTATTCAATTGTTCTATTTGGGACGGAAGGAAAAAGATCTTTTGTGGGAAGAATCGCTCGAAAGCACGGGATGGGCCTTCCCTTCCTTTACGTCATCCACCACCCTGTCCTATCCACTCTCCTCAAATCTCAACTCGTAATTTGAAGAAGAAAGATAAGGAAATCCAATTAGAGATAACCCCTTGTCTCTCTTGTTTAGCTAATGATGAAGCAAATCCCTAAAGTCAAAGTAGTCCATGAAAGCATCTATTTTTTTCGTTCAAGAAATTGCTTATGTAAAGATGGGGTGAGTCTCTTATAAGATCTTCCTTTCTTCTCTTTTCTTCTATTAGTTAGCTTGGATTGAGAAAGCTCCGCCCAATAGCGCTTAGCCATGTGTGTGTAGACTGAAATGGTCTCGCGAAGCCGGTCAATGGTAGCCTAAGAGCAAGTCAAAACTACGAGAAGGGCGCGAGAAGTTTTATGAAGGTAGAGAGAGATTTTCAAATCAGACTTCAAGTTGGTGTGCCGCGTGTTAAGAAGGCAGAGACCACCCCAGGCTTCACCCTAATTCCCATCTAAGGTTGAATAAGATTAGATTAGTCTCGCTAAATTCATTCTCGAATGATTCATCGATGGAATTAGGCCTAGGTGTATGAATAATCCTTGCGTCTAGGGATAATGAGTCGGTTGGCTCTTAGAGTATAGCCGCTCTCGGGGTTAGCGATAAGAGTACACAGGCCCGTGTGGTAGCAGGCGAACTAAGGATTTCGTGCTTGCAAGGAAGCGTGCAAGTGGGTGAATGCATCACTAGCCAAGCTAGTCACTTGGAACATAGGGGTATTCAATCCCCGAGCTTCTGGGCCTTGAGAACCGACTTCGGATTTGCTCCTTAGATAGTGAGTAGCAAAGAAGGGTAGGGTTTCAAGTTTAGGGTTTTAACTTCCACGTCCCAGCTCGTCGAAGCTATCGCCTATCGATTGAAATTTCCCTCCTCCGCCAGAGGCGGAACTGGCTCCCCCTGAACCATCCTCGGAAGAGTAAGGAAGGAGAAGGGAACGGGAGTTTCTCGCCTCCTAAGAGTATAAAGAAGCGTAGTGTCACCCCAACCAAAGTAGACGCATGCATCAAGGCGTTCTGCCAACGAGCGAAGGCGATCGCTCAAGAAAGGGGATTCAACCCCAAAAAATGCGATGCAGTGAAAGACGCTGCGGACTATGTGGCCAGTGACGTAAAAGATATGCCGGCAGCTAGCCAACTCCGCTTTCTAACGAGGTTAAGGTGTGACCTAGAAAACGGAAACAATGAGACCTGGGGTCTCATCGAATGAGAAGTTCGAAGATGGAGACCAGGTTCGGCATGAAATCATAAAGGTTTGAGGGCCCGTTGGTCAAAAGAAAGGGAAGGTCCTGCTTTTGGGACGGAGCGGTATGACACGAGAGTGTCACGTACAGTTCCTTTGAGAAGGGTGTGATACCACCACCTATCAGGCCCGACGAGCGGTCCACGGAGCTGCATCCCTACTCACCTGGTCTATGCACATCGATCTTTCCAGGAGGTTGGCCGCCTATCCTAGATCTTCCCATTTCCAAGAAGATCCCGGGCTCGATCTGGTTTAGTATCAAGGTGATTCTTTTTCTGTTCCTATATATATGGGTCCGTGCAGCATTTCCACGATATCGTTATGATCAATTAATGGGACTTGGCCGGAAAGTGTTCTTGCCTCTATCATTATCTCGGGTAGTCCCCGTTTCTGGTGTTTTAGTCACCTTTCAATGGCTCCCTTAATTATGTGCGAGGAATTGCCCTATTGAGTAATGGGAAGCGGGCTAGTCCCCGAAAATTCCCCGCCCGTAAGTTCCTTTGTCGTTGGGGAAAAAAAGAAAGAGATTTTTTGGAGATTCTCAATTATTTTTTTCTCCCATGCTTTCCGTTGGTCAACAACCAACTAAATCTATACTTCTTCACTACTCGTACAGGCTTGACTTAAGCTGTATTGAGGGAATCGTTTTGTCTCAATCAATCAATATGTTTCCAAGAATTCCACGTATCTTTTCCTTTGATGAGGAAAGTCTCAATTCCAGTGCTACATCTGCGAGAACTTGGCCTCAATCCACAACAACTTCTCTTCAATTGTCCGATACTCAAGGTTCTTCTAATGGTATTTTTGAGGACCATCCAGGTCTTAACCCTTGCAGTGAATGTATAGTGGAGCTTCAATCTGATATATGAGATAAATTAGGAGAGTTGATGCCTAACAAGAGTGCCCAAGAAGTTCTGGAAGCGGCCGAAGTTTTACATGGTGAAACCAACAATATTGCTTTTCTTGACTACCTATTGAAAGATTTGAATCAAAACGGAGTAGCGGGTGAAGCCTATAAATATGCAATGGATCTAGTGAAAGATCTCGTCTCCAGCCCACTTGAACAATTTGAAATAATCCCATTGATTCCTATGGAAATAGGAAACTTATATTTCTCATTCACAAATCCATCTTTGTTTATGCTACTAACTCTCAATTTGGTCCTACTTTTGGTTTATTTTGTTACTAAAAAGGGAGGAGGAAACTCAGTACCAAATGCTTGGCAATCCTTGGTAGAGCTTATTTATGATTTCGTGCTGAACCTGGTAAACGAACAAATAGGTGGTCTTTCCGGAAATGTTAAACAAAAGTTTTCCCCTCGCATCTCGGTCACTTTTACTTTTTCGTTATTTTGTAATCCCCAGGGTATGATACCTTATAGCTTCACAGTTACAAGGCATTTTCTCATTACTTTGGGTCTCTCATTTTCGATTTTTATTGGCATTACTGTAGTGGGATTTCAAAAAAATGGGCTTCATTTTTTAAGCTTCTTATTACCTGCAGGAGTCCCACTGCCATTAGCACCTTTTTTATTACTCCTTGAGCTAATCCCTTATTGTTTTCGAGCATTAAACTCAGGAATACGTTTATTTGCTAATATGATGGACGGTCATAGTTCAGTAAAGATTTTAAGTGGGTTCGCTTGGACTATGCTATGTATGAATGATCTTTTATATTTCATAGGAGATCTTGGTCCTTTATTTATAGTTCTTGCATTAACCGGTCTGGAATTAGGTGTAGCTATATCACAAGCTCATGTTTCTACGATCTTAATCTGTATTTACTTGAATGATGCTATAAATCTTCATCAAAGTGCTTATTTTTTTATAATTGAACAAAACCGAGTCTGAATGGACTTAGTCGTGGAGCATTCCGAGTCTTTGCTTTAGGGATCGTTAATGCGCATCTCCTTACTTTATAGCAGTTATTGCTCCGGTTCCAGAAGGTATAGCTCTCTCCTCAGCTTTTTCTTTGAAATCGGAGACTGTTTCAATTTCCTACTGAGATAGGCAAGGCTAGGCAAAGACAGGTTAGAATGGATAGCTCGCGGGTGGGATTGACGGGATAGATCACTATTGCAGAAAGAGGTAGAACCGGGGGAAGAATTATGGCTATAAAGGTCCTTGCCCTCTTAGGCACATGGTTTTAAAGATTAAATCTCAAAGCGGTACTAAAGATTAGGCAGAAGAAGAACTAGAACTAGAATTCTTCGCCCCTCCCCTTGTACCAAGAAGCAAGTTCAGAACATAAGGATAATGGGCTCATCTATTATAAGTTATTAGTTTACAGAGCTATATCAGATATCTCGAGTAAGGAGACGGGACGGGTTTGATAGTTAGAGTTCTATTTCTAGGAAGGAAGAGACTATCGAGAAGCTCACTCTCGGCGGGCTCGAAGCAGAGGGTAGAACGTAATAGCTCATCAAGCTATTACAAAAGAGTCCTCAAAGAAAGAAGCCATTTTTACGGGATTTTTGCTTCCAGTCCGTAATTAGATCTTCAAGCTTAGTCCAGTCCGGATCCATCCTAAACCAAAGAGCGGGGCTAAGCGAGGGGCATAGCGATACAGTGTTCATACTCGATGAAATCCAGTAGGAATATCAGGAATAGTAGGATCTAGTAGGAGCCTGCCTTATTCTTCTCCCGTTTGGGACCCCTATTTTCTCGGAGATAGCCTGGTCTGAGCTAGAACAGCAGATTCGTGAGCAAGAGCGTATTTCACAGCTGATTCAACAACAACCATTTTTTCTGGGGAACTTTCATATGAGTCTGTTCTTTCTTTTAATCTACTATAAAGGTTCTAAATTGGCTCCTTAATATTCAGGATAATTACATTCTTGAAAGGATCAAGGGCTCTACCCTCTCGCATAAAGTCTTACGCTCTTATCGTCAACCTTCGTGGCTTTTTTCTCGTTTGGCCTCGCTATTTTATTCCTGGTTCTCTCTTTCAAGCTTCTTTCCATCCTGGGGATTTCTTCTCATTCCGTCCGTTCTGCTAGCTGGTGTCGCCTTCTCTCTTACTTATCTATTCCCATCCATCTTTACCTCTCCTACTCCACTACTTCCCTCCTTCACGGCGTGATTAATGCGCCTTAAACCTCTCTCTTGAAAAAGAGCATTTTTTAGTGGAGCCTTAGCATGTGAACCCATAGGAACAGGGCCCTTCTTCTTTACAAAAAAACTTCTGAATTATCATCACATCAGTAGGCACAGAAAGCAAATCTTGGTTATGACTTATTGAAAATCTCGTTGAGATTGCTTAGACAAATCTTTTTGTGTGAGGCCGCTCCACCTTTCTTACCTTGTTTTTTGGGCTTCAAATTCTGTGACTCATAAGCCCTCCGTATCTAAAGATAGATGGCTAAAGGGCGGGTTCCGCAGTTAACTAAGAAGGGGATCGATTGGCTTGGAGAGGAAAGGAAACCCGGGACTGAAAACAAAAAGGATAGGAATGAATTGAATAAAGAAAGAATATATAGAAACTTGAGCATTTTCTCTTCTCGGCAATGGTTGAGAGTAAAAACGGGGTATCCGCATAGAAGGATTTCTGGTATACTCGGTAGATGTTTATCTTTTTGACTTCCGCAAAAATGTTCAAAGCACCACCTTCGTCAATTATCTTGATGTCGAAAGGGAAGAGGACAGGGTCTTACTTACTTAAAATTCAAAAAAAGGGGAAGTTTCCTGTCTTAGTTTCACTTCCTTGAACTGGCTACTACCGTGCAACGTGCCCTTGCTTTGTGGGTCGTTAATTAATCAGTTTTAAAAAGAGGGATGGATTTCGACCTTGCTTTAAGTCGTCAGGCTAGTAAAGCACTACTTCTAAAATTATCGTTAAGGTCATTCACTCGATTCCCTCGGTGGCTCTGCTACCGATGGATCAAGATATGCTGCCTATCATTCCAAAGGCGCTGCTAGTGGATATGCCAAAGATGTCCTGGCTCTGAACCGGGTACTTGAAATGCTAAAGTTCTTATGGTCCTGCTTCAACCACCCTTCCTTCTCTACCTTTTTCTTCAAAAACTTAAGCTACTTAGACTGATGCTGGCGATCTCGAAGGGAGATATCTGTACCTGGAGCTACTCGTCTTGATCTTTATTATATTAGGATGCGAGGAAGGGGAAAGAAGGTGATCAGCAAGAAGAGGAAAGAAGAATGTTAAAGAAGTCCCTATAAGTACTTCACTTAGCCTTTCTATAGTCTTTCTTCCCCTCTTCCCTCAAAGCGCTCTATTTCATCCATGCGCATGGTACTTACTTTCATTTTCCCCCTCCTCACGTAGGAGTGCATCTTGTTTTCAAATATGAGTTGTAGATGAATCGGTTCGATCACCCCACATATCGACAGTTTTTTAATACCTTATCCTAGGCCCATCTAGTTGATCGAGGGATATACGAGTATAAAGAAGAAGGATTACCGATATGCGGATGGAGAATCTTTTATTTGATCTTGATTTGATGTATATGTTACGATGCCTTCGTATGAAGGAGGAATGGGGGCAGATAAGAAGAGCGACCCAAAAACGGAAAGAAGAGTATGAGGGGCAGCGGCTCACCGATAATAAGAAGAACTCACATTCTCGTCCTGACAAAGGACCAACCTATTAAGGCATCTTTCTCAATGACCATCCTCTCCTATTCCAGTTCTTTTCTCTTTTTTTAGGGGCAAGTTCATTTTCATTCCCTCAATATGGCCAGGTGTGAAGCAACTTCACGATCCAATTCATTTCCTAAAATTGGAACAAGGCGAACTAGAATAGGCTGATTGATCCAGGTAGCGACAGGCTCCAATCAGAAGGAACTGTGCGTACACTAGAAAGACATATAGGCAAGCCTTTCTTTATGATCATATGGATCGCTTTTCGTGACTTTTCTTTCCATAGGCATAGATTGCAGTCTAACCAGCTTTCTAACTTTAGGGGACCGAGAATCAGTCTTTTGATCCTCCTCGAGCCTACTCTCGTCTTTCGAATTAAGCTTCTGATTTAGTTGGTGCAGACGCTGAAGGATCAACTGACACTAGATAGGAAAGGTTTTCGATCGAAGCTCTCGAACATGATCCGAAGTCACTTTAGGATTTGGTTTCCGATCCGGTTGATGTTCCGACATCCCGAATCGAGGTGGCTCTAAACTCAGGTTGCCTATCTCTTTAGTTACAGAGAGAGGAGAGGGGCTTCGAAGCCTTAATTCAAGCTAGAAATCTCGCTAGAAAACTAGCCATATCGATCTAGGTAAGTGGTGACAACGAAAAGGCTTTTAAGCCCGAGGGGCGGTGAGCGAGGTAGGATAAAATGGTATTTGAACCAGGACAGGCGGCCCTATGTAGTTTGTCTTTTCATGGGTGGTGGGCAGAGAAAAAAGCCATTCATTAAACCTTTTGGAACTGGAGACGAAGAGTCGTTTAAAGACCTTTTCAAAAACCACTTGGTAGAGGGCAGGTATCATGCTCAATAGAACCAGACTTTGCTATGTCAATAGTCAATAGGAGAGAGAAAGAAAGAGAACAGCAAGAGGAGGCCTTTTTCTTTATATTTATATATTTTGGAAATCGAATCATCATGCACTTTAGGCCCTTCTAAAAGCCATGAGGCGAGGTCACACGAGTAGCGAAAGACTGAGCTTTCTCATGTTCTCATGCTTCACACAAACCCAGGCTAGGAAGCTTGAAAGCCATATCATATCATATGGATGTAGAAAGTCCGATAAAAAAAAAGGACTGGGATTGAATGGATGGCTTCCAAGGCCAGGGCTCGATCCTGCATAATTCAGACCAGCGAGTATCTGTTTAATTTACTTAATGCACTCACAAGCGTTCGCATCGCTGCCCTAGCTTCGTGATAAGGGAACAACTTAAAGAACAACTTACTCTATTAACGTAATATTCATTCATAGTGGCCAGGCGGACCGTTCTGAAGACGGAGGGCCCTAAGAAACCCAGAAAGAAAAAAACCAATATAAGAACTACAACTAAGAAAGAAGAAGAATAAGAAGAATTGCTTAAGTAAGGTAGTCGCCATAAGGCTTTTTTTTTTCTCGGTATGCCGCTCCGCGAGCAAGGAGTGCCACGCACGACTGGAGCAAAAAGAAAGCAAGGGGAATTCTTCTCTTTTTTGGGGAGAAATCCTTTGATTGTGTATTGAATATAGATCCATGTCTTTCTTGTTCCACTAGCTAAGACCAAATTCTCACATGTCCCTTTCGTTATTACAACCTTCTTTTTTGATGTCAAAGACCAGAAGCTACGCGCAAATTCTCATTGGATCTCGGTTGTTCTTAACAGCGATGGCTATTCATTTAAGTCTTTGGGTAGCACCACTAGATCTTCAACAAGGTAGAAATTCTCGTATTCCGTATGTACATGTTCCTGCAGCTCGGATGAGTATTATTGTTTATATCGTTACGGCTATAAACACTTTTTTGTTCCTATTAACAAAACATCCTCTTTTTCTTCGCTCTTCCAGAACCGGTACTGAAATAGGTGCTTTTTCTATGTTGTTTACCTTAGTTACTGGGGGGTTTCGGGGAAAACCTATGTGGGGAACCTTTTGGGTGTGGGATGCTCGTTTAACCTATGTATTCAGCTTGTTCCTTATTTACATGGGTGCACTGCATTTTCAAAAGCTTTCTGTCGAACCGGCTCCTATTTCAATCCGTGCTGGACCGATTGATATACCAATAATCAAGTCTTCAGTCAACTGGTGGAATACATTGCATCAACCTGGGAGCATTAGCCTATCTGGTACATCAATACATATTCCTATGCCTATTCCAATCTTGACTAACTTTGCTAACTCCCCCTTCTCAACCCGTATCTTGTTCGTTCTGGAAACACGTCTTCCTATTCCATCTTTTCTCGAATATCCTTTAACGGAAGAAATAGAAGCTCGAGAAGGAATACAAAAACATATTTCACTCGCTGAGTCTTTTTGCATCCATGGCTGAATGGTTAAAGCGCCCAACTCATAATTGGCGAATTCGTAGGTTCAATTCCTACTGGATGCACGCCAATGGGACCCTCCAATAAGTCTATTGGAATTAGCTCTGTATCAATGGAATCTCATCATCCATACATAACGAATTGATATGTGATAACGCCCAAACTACACCTCAAATTAAGAAGCGTAAGCGGTCGTCGGCAAATATAGAACCCAACAGAGGTTGGGGTCGATCCCACAGGGAATAAGGTGAGAATTAAGTCGTTAGTTAAGTAGATGACTAGTAATCAATATTTTCCGATAAATAGGGGGGTTTGCGTGATCAAAACGTGAACAAAAGAAAATAATAACGTATGAGTGAAATCAATATGAGAGAGAACTAGGGAAGTGTTTACCATGGCGATGGTAACAATGTCGATCCTAAGCTTAACCGGGTTCTTTTTTTATATGCATGTCACGATGTGATTGAATTAAAGGTATCATCTAAACGTTTCTCAACCAAATAGACGAATTTCCTTTTCAATTCTCTCGAACTTGAAAAGGTTAGCTTTTATATTTCAATCCTAAACAGCAAGTAGATTAATCTAGTTACATCATTAATCATAAGACGAGAGTTGGTAGTCTCGAATCCTCGTAGTTAACCAAATTTCCCGGTTTTAATCTCTTTACTCAAGCAAATTTAAACCTAGGCATGTTCTAATGTTTGCAACCACTAGAAAACGTTAAATAATGAATGATTAACAACGTGACAACATATATTGAACCCAACGCTACCCGGAATCTATATTGCTACTTTTGCCATGGCTCCTACAACCCTAGTTGTGGGAGGTTTAGTTAGTCATGCTATTAAGAAGAGAGAAGAGAGTCGTATTCATAACAAAGAGGAAAAGATTTTTACAATATAATGAAAAAACAATCTTCAATTATCCAAGAACAAGAAAACCAAGATCCCAAGAACGATTCAAGGACACGATTTCAAGATCAAGAAAACGTGTTGTTGCTCTCAAAAAGTCGACTAAAATTCTCCTAAAACTATTGGGTGAATAATTTGTAATGAATTGTAATGTATTTTTCCTGAATGAATAAAATAAACCTAACATAAGGTATTTATAGGAGTCCAGGAAATAAACCCAAAAACGTTCGGAATCCGCGTCGCGCGTTCTACCTCAACTTGACAGTTTGGGTGACGGACCGTCACGCATGTGACGGGCCGTCACCACTAAACAGTGAGCTCCCAGGCACTTTTTCAGGTAAGTCGTCACCTGCTCGACGACTTACATGAATATTCTAGTAAGTCGTCGGGCCTGTGACGACTTAATGGAAATTTCTGGTAAGTCATCCGCCCTGTGACAACTTACAGTGTTTTTCTTTGTTTTATCTTGGTGGAATGGGTGACGGTCCGTCAGTCAGTGACGGGCCGTCACTCTTAGGCAGAAGCGCTCTTTTGATCGTATTTCCTTCCTTTTCTACGTTTGTCTCCCTTTCCTGCAAATATACCATAAAAACATCAAAAACGACAACGGTTGCTTGAAAACTTACGATTGTTCTTAGTTTAGAGGCGTCGAAAGTGCCATAGAATGGCGGCACATCAACACCCTCAACTTAAAACGTTCGCTTGTCCTCAAGCAACATGACACAAAAACAATAATACGACGACTCAACTAAGAAAACAAACTCGTGTCTCTAGCACTCCATGGTCATTCAATAGCTCATTAATTCTTAAATCACGCCACCCCTCCGATAGTACACAAATGTATGAAACATTAACTTGCAAGGATCCAAACATGTCATTCCAATATGATGGAATATTATGCATACACACGCACAGCCATTCTAACAGTCACTAGACGATACAGAAATCTTGACGCCCTCACCACAAAGAAGTCCCACACACAAGATTTAGGACTAGGTAAGACGCTCACACTCACAAACGATTTCAAATGATGCACATGCGATGCCATAAGCTTGCCCTTACTATTCTATTTCAGTTCTTCAGAAAGCCATTCAGGATCACTACAGGACTTGTTTTGGCTTGTAATGCGGCTTCGGGTGCAGGTAGGATACGTTTGGGGAATAGTGACTAAACCCTCCTTGGATTCACCGACCTACTATTTCCACATAACTTTACTTTTCCCATCCTTATTCACCTCTTTCTTCCCTTCTTTCTAGCTACAGGTGCGGCCTCTTTATTTTGACACTTCTTTTTATTTCTTTTTCGCTCTTTTTCATCTCTTTTTTTTTTCTTTTTTGTTTCTTTATCTTTCTTTTTCTTAGACACACACCAGGAATTTTCATTCTATTCACAACCAATCTTATTCATCCTATTTTTCTTATCATTTACCTCTATAGTAGCCACCCTCAACTTAGGCTGATTGCCTGAGTCGAGGTGCACGATGTCCAAGAAAGGACCAGAGCCAAAATAGGGATTCAAAGTTAAACATGAACGGTGACAGGTTATTGAACGAACAGGGTCAATTATGGCTCAAACAGGGATCAAAGGGATTATTTACATTTGGACGGTCTTATAGGCTAAGTGGACTGCACACAAAAAGGGTCTGTGATCCTTTCCTAAGCAACCAACTTCAAACTTTAACAAAATAGACCGGGCAAGTTCTAGATGCATGCACAGAGTAAGAATTTATAACAATACGCTCACACACACTTGGCACCAAGAAACCATACCACTACCAACTATCAGGACAACAACTCGGCTTAAGCATAATTATTCCAATCATAACCACACAATGACATCCAAGGATCCAGACAGTCAAACGTTTCAAACATTAGTACAAAATCAACTTTTTCAGAGGGGGCTCCTTTTAGTATATTTTCCAACACAAAATGCCTTGCTTGCTATAGACACAAAAAAAAAACTAAAATTTAAACGACAACCTAAATATGCCGGTTCTACTAGATAGAACACCGGAGGGAAAAGAAACACGGCAATAAAAACCCTCGGTGGTGAAAGACTCACAAGTAACCCAACACCCTCAACTTAGACTCATGCATTGTCCCCAATCCATACATGTGAAAACTAAAACTGTGAGAGAAAGGAATACCTGTGAAGTCCATAGGACTCAGAGTCTGGCATGATGTTGGAGACCGCCAGGGTTTCCAAAGCAGGAGAACTCAATATCTTCCTGCAGACCACCAGCATTCAAATGTTGTTGGGCCTGCAGTTCTGCAGCGAGCCTGGCTGCCTCTTGTTGTGCATTCATATTTTGCCTTAACGTTCTAGCAAGATCGGGATCGTAAGGTAATATTGATTCACCCGAGCGCCGGGTACTTGGCATGCACAACTATGTACCCTGTCACAAACGAAAACAACAAATAAAAATAAAAGCAGGAAATATGACTAAGAGTCAAATAAACACACCGGACTTAATAAACAACCGTACTCCCCGGCAATGGCGCCAAAATTTGATAACGCCCAAACTACACCTCAAATTAAGAAGTGTAAGCGGTCGTCGGCAAATATAGAACCCAACAGAGGTTGGGGTCGATCCCACAGGGAATAAGGTGATAATTAAGTCGTTAGTGAAGTAGATGACTAGTAATCAATATTTTTCGGTAAATAGGGGGGTTTGCATGATCAAAACGTGAAAAAAAGAAAATAATAACGTATGAGTGAAATCAATATGAGAGAGAACTAGGGAAGTGTTTACCATGGCGATGGTAACAATGTCGATCCTAAGCTTAACCGGGTTCTTTTTTTATATGCATGTCACGATGTGATTGAATTAAAGGTATCATCTAAATGTTTCTTAACCAAATAGACAAATTTCCTTTTCAATTCTCTCGAACTTGAAAAGGTTAGCTTTTATATTTCAATACAAGTAGATTAATCTAGTTACAACATTAATCATAAGACGAGAGTTGGTAGTCTCGAATCCCCGTAGTTAACCAAATTTCCCGGTTTTAATCTCTTTACTCAAGCAAATTTAAACCTAGGCATGTTCTAATGTTTGCAACCACTAGAAAACGTTAAATAATGAATAATTAACAACGTGACAACATATATTGAACCCAACGCTACCCGGAATCTATATTGCTACTTTTGCCATGGTTCCCACAACCCTAGTTGTGGGAGGTTTAGTTAATCATGCTATTAAGAAGAGAGAAGAGAGTCGTATTCATAACAAAGAGGAAAAGATTCTTACAATATAATGAAAAAATAATCTTCAATTATCCAAGAACAAGAAAACCAAGATCCCAAGAACGATTCAAGAACACGATTTCAAGATCAAGAAAACGTGTTGTTGCTGTAAAAAAGTCGACTAAAATTCTCCTAAAACTATTGGGTGAATAATTTGTAATGAATTGTAATGTATTATTCCTGAATGAATAAAATAAACCTAACATAAGGTATTTATAGGAGTCCAGGAAATAAACCCAAAAACGTTCGGAATCCGCGTCGTGCGTTCTGCCTCAACTTGACGGTTTGGGTGACGGGCCGTCACGCATGTTACGGGCCATCACCACTAAACAGTGAGCTCCCAGGCACTTTTTCAGGTAAGTCGTCACCTGCTCGACGACTTACATGAATATTCTGGTAAGTCGTTGGGCCTGTGACGACTTACTGGAAATTTCTGGTAAGTCATCCGCCCAGTGACGACTTACAGTGTTTTTCTTTGTTTTAGCTTGGTGGAATGGGTGACGGTCCGTCAGGTCAGTGGCGAGCCATCAGACGGGCCGTCACTCTTAGGCAGAAGCGCTCTTTTGATCGTATTTCCTTCTTTTTCTACGTTTGTCTCCCTTTCCTGCAAATATACCATAAAAACATCAAAAACGACAACGGTTGCTTGAAAACTTACGATTGTTCTTAGTTTAGAGGCGTCGAAAGTGCCGTAGAATGGCGGCACATAAACACCCTCAACTTAAAACGTTCGCTTATCCTCAAGCAACATGACACCAAAACAATAATACGACTCAACTAAGCAAACTAACTCGTGTCTCTAGCAACTCATGGTCATTCAATGCTTATTTAATTTCAAATCAAGCTCCCTAGTAGCACACAAATGTATGAAACATTAACTTGCAAGGATCCAAACATGTCATTCCGATATGATGGAATATTATGCATACACACGCACAGCTATCCTAACAGTCAATAGACGATACAGAAATCTTGGTGCCCTTACCACAAAGAAGTCCCACACACAAGATTTAGGACTAGGTAAGATGCTCACACTCACAAAAGATTTCAAATGATGCACATGCGATGCCATAAGCTTGCCCTTACTATTCTATTTTAGTTCTTCAGAAAGCCATTCAGGATCACTACAGGACTTGTTTTGGCTTGTAATGCGGCTTCGGGTGCAGGTAGGATACGTTTGGGGAATAGTGACTAAACCCTCCTTGGATTTACCGACCTACTATTTCCACATAACTTTACTTTGCCCATCCTTATTCACCTCCTTCTTCCCTTCTTTCAAGCTACAGGTGCGGCCTCTTTATTTTGACACTTCTTTTTATTTCTTTTTCGCTCTTTTTCATCTTTTTTTTTTCTTTTTCGTTTCTTTATCTTTCTTTTTCTTAGAGACACACCAGGAATTTTCATTCTATTCACAACCAATCTTATTCATCCTATTTTTCTTATCATTTACCTCTATAGTAGCCACCCTCAACTTAGGTTGATTGCCTGAGTCGAGGTGCACGATGTCCAAGGAAGGACCAGAGCCAGAATAGGGATTCAAAGTTAAACAGGAACGGTGACAGGTTGTTGAACGAACAGGGTCAATTATGGCTCAAACAGTGATCAAAGGGATTATTTACATTTAGACGGTCTTAGAGGCTAAGTGGACTGCACACAAAAAGGGCCTGTGATCCTTTCCTAAGCAACCAACTTCAAACTTTAACAAAATAGACCGGGCAAGTTCTAGATGCATGCACAGAGTAAGAATTTATAACAATACGCTCACACACACTTGGCACCAAGAAACCATACCACTACCAACTATTAGGACAACAACTCGGCTTAAGCATAATTATTCCAATCATAACCACACAATGACATCCAAGGATCCAGACAGTCAAACGTTTCTAACATTAGTACAAAATCAACTTTTTCAGAGGGGGCTCCTTTTAGTATATTTTCCAACACAAAATGACATGCGTGCTATAGACACAAAAAAAAAACTAAAATTTAAATGACAACCTAAATATGCCGGTTCTACTAGATAGAACACCGGAGGGAAAAGAAACACGGCAACAAAAACCCTCGGTGGTGAAAGACTCACAAGTAACCCAACACCCTCAACTTAGACTCATGCATTGTCCCCAATCCATACATGTGAAAACTAAAACTGTGAGAGAAAGGAATACCTGTGAAGTCCATAGGACTCAGAGTCTGGCATGATATTGGATACCGCCAGGGTCTCCAAAGCAGGAGAACTCGATATCTTCCTGCAGACCACCCGCATTCAAATGTTGTTGGGCCTGCAGTTCTGCAGCGAGCCTGGCTACCTCTTGTTGTGCATTCATATTTTGCCTTAATGTTCTAGCAAGCTCGGGATCGTAAGGTAATATTGATTCACCCGAGCGCCGGGTACTTGGCATGCACAACTATGTACCCTGTCACAAACGAAAACAACAAATAAAAATAAAAGCAGGAAATATGACTAAGAGTCAAATAAACACACCGGACTTAATAAACAACCGTACTCCCCGGCAACGACGCCAAAATTTGATAACGCCCAAACTACACCTCAAATTAAGAAGCGTAAGCGGTCATCGGTAAATATAGAACCCAACAGATGTTGGGGTCGATCCCATAGGGAATAAGGTGAGAATTAAGTCGTTAGTGAAGTAGATGACTAGTAATCAATATTTTCCGGTAAATAGGGGGGGTTTGCGTGATCAAAACGTGAAAAAAAGAAAATAATAACGTATGAGTGAAATCAATATGAGAGAGAACTAGGGAAGTGTTTACCATGGCGATGGTAACAATGTCGATTCTAAGCTTAACCGGGTTCTTTTTTTATATGCATGTCACGATGTGATTGAATTAAAGGTATCATCTAAATGTTTCTCAACCAAATAGACGAATTTCCTTTTCAATTCTCTCGAACTTGAAAAGGTTAGCTTTTATATTTCAATACAAGTAGATTAATCTAGTTACAACATTAATCATAAGACGAGAGTTGGTAGTCTCGAATCCTCGTAGTTAACCAAATTTCCCGGTTTTAATCTCTTTACTCAAGCAAATTTAAACCTAGGCATGTTCTAATGTTTGCAACCACTAGAAAACGTTAAATAATAAATGATTAACAACGTGACAACATATATTGAACCCAACGCTACCCGGAATCTATATTGCTACTTTTGCCATGGCTCCCACAACCCTAGTTGTGGGAGGTTTAGTTAATCATGCTATTAAGAAGAGAGAAGAGAGTCGTATTCATAACAAAAAGGAAAAGATTCTTACAATATAATGAAAAAACAATCTTCAATTATCCAAGAACAAGAAAACCAAGATCCCAAGAACGATTCAAGAACACGATTTCAAGATCAAGAAAACGTGTTGTTGCTCTCAAAAAGTCGACTAAAATTCTCCTAAAACTATTTGGTGAATAATTTGTAATGAATTGTAATATATTGTTCCTGAATGAATAAAATAAACCTAACATAGGGTATTTATAGGAGTCCAGGAAATAAACCCAAAAACGTTCGAAATTCGCGTCGCGCGTTCTGCCTCAACTTGACGGTTTGGGTGACGGGCCGTCACCACTAAACAGTGAGCTCCCAGGCACTTTTTCAGGTAAGTTGTCACCTGCTCGACGACTTACATGAATATTCTGGTAAGTCATAGGGCCTGTGACGACTTACTGGAAATTTCTGGTAAGTCATCCGCCCAGTGATGACTTACAATGTTTTTCTTTGTTTTATCTTGGTGGAATGGGTGACGGTCTGTCAGGTCAGTGACGGGCTGTCATACGGGCCGTCACTCTTAGGCAGAAGCGCTCTTTTGATCGTATTTCCTTCCTTTTCTATGTTTGTCTCCTTTTCCTGCAAATATACCATAAAAACATCAAAAACGACAACGGTTGCTTGAAAACTTATGATTGTTCTTAGTTTAGAGGCATCGAAAGTGCCGTAGAATGGCGGCATATCAATATGGTATATTCATATCATAATGAACAGTAAGAACTAGCATTCTTATTGAGACTTTCACTCATAGGGAAGAAAATCGATTTATAGATGGAATCAAATATGCAATATTTACAGACAAAAGTATTCGGTTATTGGGGAAAAATAAATATACTTCTAATGTCGAATCAGGATCAACTAGGACAGAAATAAAGCATTGGGTCGAACTCTTCTTTGGTGTCAAGGTAATAGCTATGAATAGTCATCGACTTTCGGGAAAGAGTAGAAGAATGGGACCTATTATAGGACATACAATGCATTACAGACGTATGATCATTACGCTTCAACCGGGTTATTCTATTCCACCTCTTAGAAAGAAAACAACTTAAACCAAAATACTTAATAGCATGGCGATACATTTATACAAAACTTCTACCCCGAGCACACGCAATAGAACTGTAGACAGTCAAGTGAAATCCAATCCACAAAATAATTTTATCTATGGACAGCATCGTTATGGTAAAGGTTGTAATGCCAGAGTAATCATTACCGCAAGGCATAGAGGGGGAGGTCATAAGCGTCTATACCGTAAAATCAATTTTCGACGGAATGAAAAAGACATATATGGTATAATCGTAACCATAGAATACGACCCTAATCGAAATGCATACATTTGTCTCATACACTATGGGGATGGTGAGAGGAGATATATTTTACATCCCATAGGGGCTATAATTGGAGATACCATTCTTTCTGGTACAGAAGTTCCTATAAAAATGGGAAATGCCCTACCTTTGAGTGCGGTTTGAACTATTGATTTACGTAATTTGAAATAACAAATTAGGTTTACGACGAAACCTAGAAATCGATCACTGATCCAATTTGAGTACCTCTGCAGGATAGACCTCAACAGAAAACTGAAGAGTAAGGGCAGCAAGTGATTGAGTTCAGTAGTTCCTCATAAAAAATTATTGACTGACGAGATATAGTAATATGGAGAAGAAAAAATTCTTTCAAGCACCGACAGAACCGGAAGCGCCCCTTCTTTCAAAGAGAGTAGGACGGGTTATTCACATTTCATTTGATGGTCAGAGGCAAATTGAAAGCTAAGCAGTTGGAATTCAAAAGATTCCCCGGGGGAAAAATAGAGATGTCTCCTACCTTACCCATAATATGTGGAAGTATCGACCTAATTTAATAGAGTCATTTGGTCTGAATGCTACATGAAGAACATAAGCCAGATGACGGAACGGGAAGACCCAGGATGTAGAAGATCATAACATGAGTGATTCGGCAGATTTGGATTCATATATATATCCACCCATGTGCTACTTCATTCTAGGATATATAGAAGATCCATCTCTATAGATATCATCATCTACATCCAGAAAGCCCTATGCTTTGGAAGAAGCTCGAAAAACAGTTTGGGAATTGATCAAAAGAAGAATCTACTTCAAACGATATGCCCTTAGGCACGGCCATACATAAGATAGAAATCACACTTGGAAAGGGGGGACAATTAGCTAGAGCAGCGGATGATATAGTACCAGAGTCGTTCAAAGAGCCCTTCTTTTTATTCTGTTTTGTGCGTGTCAACTATTGATTCTATGCCATCAAAGCATGCTAACAGCAGAAAAGAAATGCAAGTACATACAACTTCGGTAATGCCGCATCATTGATAAAGAACCTTGCCATCCCCAACCTTGTCCCCTGCAACAAGTTCATTGGCATATTCCCCTTCTCCTTCTATTCCCAAAAGTTGATTAGATAGGCTTCCTTTATTGATTCAAAAAGCTTCTTTCCCGCGACATGAACACTAAGGTTAGTTTCCATAGGGCGAAGTGGCGACCTCATTCATTCATTCTAACAACTCATTGCCCTATTTTCTCTAGATCTAGTATATATAATGACCGAGACCCGTACATAAGATCGTTCTAGCTTATATCCTTCTAAGGAAGTCTGAGCTCCTTCCCATGCTAAGATTCTAAACTCTTGAACTTAAGAGAGGCTTCTTTTCAAGCTGATGAGTAGAAATTGAGTATAAAGAAAATGACAAAAGAAATCTCACACGGAGATCAGTGTACCCATAGATCTATATGAAAAATAGATATATGAAAATTCAAGAAATTCATTTTCAAAAACCCAGGATTTCAGAGGCGAACGATGACATAAAGGTTCTCCAAGTCATCCATGGCGGCCGGGCAAGCTCTCCGTCGAGCTGCCGATTTCCCTCCTATCCTAAAAACTGGATTCAGAGGTTGTTTCTCTTAAGACGAAAACATACAATTTTAGTCACGAAGGGTTTCCACCCTACGTCATCATTTTCATGCTTTTTTGTTAAGTAACATGAGCACCTGGGGATACCGGAGAGCTGTTGGCGGGGCAGAAGCACTCTTAACTGGGGGGAATGCTTTCTATTCGGCCTTCGATTCGATGATGCCTGTCTCGTTGTGGTAGAATAGTACTCCACCATCCGATCTGGGTCCCGGTCGGTGACAGCGGCTGATTGCTTTTTCTTGTCGGGGGTTTTGACTTTCCTTCCTGTTCCCTGTTCTGTAGAGCGATTTATCCCTGACTATCTTAGGGGAAGATTTCTCTCTTCTCTACAAAGACACTCGGAACGCAGTTTTGTCACAGTCAATGGGAATAATACAACATGAAGACAGGACACATTAATATTCACAAACAAAGACGATACTGAATGGGCTCCTCTGTTGCGCCGTACTATTTTCTTTGACACCTATTCGGATGGCGCGAGATACGATACACTTTGCTTTCTTATTGCGTGAAAGTGCTTCAGCGACCGTCGGGAAAGATTTTTTGCGGGGAAGGCAGCCGAGTCATCCATCTTATCTTAGAAATTGCCTTATTAAGGTCCCATCCGTCATAACCCTTACATTGTATTCTAGCGAGTTTGAAGTTTTATTCTTCGTTTCATGTGTTTCCTCGGTAGGTAGTGCTTCCATTAGTATAGTACCGTGTGCTTGTGCAGGTGAAGTGAAGCTTTTGTTGATTTATTCCAGACAGGTCTCTCGAGCCTTCTTACTCGCTCTCATCTATTTTACATAGATTATTGGTCTCGAGCGTGAAACTCCCCAGGGATTAAAAAAAAATTGACTTTTCCCTAAAATAAGAAAGGATGGTGTTTTAGGTAACAAACCACGCCAAACAGGCTAATCCCGTAGCAAGAAAAAGAGCAGAAAGGAACTGGGTTGGCCAGGTGTGAAGATAAAGATAGCGTACAACGGAGTAGCCAACTCATAGAAAGAGCAGGGGCGCTAGCTTTGAAACAAGGTAACAGAAGAAACTAAATAATCATCGAGCGAAGATTTTTTGTTCTTCCTTAGTCCAATCGAGATATATTTTATTGTACAATTGATGCGGAACGAAGGCGCTTTCCGGGGAGGTGAGGGTCGTAGACATGTTATTTAGATCACCTTGAGTTGAGAAGGAAAATAAGCTATTCAAATTGGTGAGAGAACGGGATGGGTTTGGGAATGAATCGATGGACTCCGGGAAGCTTCGTTCCTATATTCTGCTCTCTCTCAAAGTCCTTTTTTTGTTTATTTTACGGGAAAACAACAAGGAAAGGGGCTAAGATCCTCGTTGACAACATGAATTCGTACGCAAGATACCGAATTGGATCCCTTTCATAGATGGGAATTGATGAATTAAGGAAGCAGTAGCACTCCCTCCCGATGTTTTGCCAGAAGCAAAGCTCGTTTTTCGACAGAAAGAGAAAACTTCAGCCCCGAACCGAAAGGTCGGCGTCTTAATCTAAACCAGCCTTGTCTACCAAGAATCGATACATCGAGAAGGTAGTATGTCGAACTACAATGCCCTTAATTGAGGAAGTAAAAACTCCTTTGATTGTTCTTCGCAGACCGGCCATGTGATCTCCCTTCCCAGGTCTTATTGCCGAACTGGTTCTCCTTCTCCCATCTGATATTTTCATTACAGTTATAGCCTCAAAATAGGCAATGAATTACGGACAACTTTCTCCTTCGCCGGTAGTTTCGAGAGCTAAGCTAATTCATTTCTAGTTTTGTAGGAGGCCATAACATCAAAAATCAGGAGAATCTTCCTAATCTTTGACTTTGAAGTGGGAATGGTCACAAATAGAGAGAAAAAAGAAGAATATGTTAAAGGTTTCCCGATTGAATACGAAGTTTAACATCCTGAACGAACTGCTTTCCTTAAGCTAGCGCACCAGCACCGCTCCGTGGGCTTGCAAGTTTTCACATTAATGAGACAAGTCTGGTAGAAAGAGGACGTCTCTGTCCCTTCACCTGACACCTACTGCTAGGCAGAAATCCCCGCTTTCATTGACGAAAACTTATTGAAGTCTGAAATCTACTTTAAACTCTTTGGAATTAGACAAAGGTAGGGAAAATCGGAGCCTAATGTTTATACTAGCCATGAGCTGCCTGCATGAATTCCCTTTGTGAAAGGCTCAAGAGTACACTGAGTTAGGCGAGATCAAGATTGACATATTTACTTAATTTGAATTAGTATAAGTTTGTTTGAAGGTGGGTACCATGGAAGAAGTAGGTTCTCTATGAAAGATAGACTCGGATAGGAATAGAGAATAGAAGCTGACAACAAGCATTCTCCCCCGAGATTAAGTTGGCTGCAGGAAAGAAGGTAAGACAATGACGAACTCAGACATGAAATGAAGTTAAGTATGGACTTTTTAACAAAAGCAAGAGTCAAGTTGAGCCAGAATTCTTGGGCTTCTCTCGAGAAGATAAAAAAGATCAGATGTTAATGATAGCATTGTCGACATCTGTCCCTTGAGAAAGAGTAAGATAGGCAAAAAGGCATAGAGACAACAACGGCCGCATCTCTCGATGAAAAGGCCAGCAAAGAAACCTCTTGCTTCCCCTTTGGGCAAGCAACTTTCCTTCTTTTGCCCTCTCTCCTGCCCTTTACTTTAGGGCATGGAATTTCGGAGTGAATGAGTGCAACAAAACAAGGAAAAAAGGCTAGGAGATGACTTGTAATTGATTCGGCTGTTGGACCCAAGACCCGGCCCGGATATTTCATAACTGTTTCATTCGAAAGGCAGGCCAGGAGGATTAACGATACTATATTGGTTTCATCGCCCACCAGCAGATCGAACAACAGATCTTTCCACTAATGGTTTCATTCTCCCATCGAGCGGATCAAGCTATTCGGAAAGGTGGGTTAGGCGCCTAGTGACATCCTAAATCCAATTACTTCACTCCCTTCGAAAGCTCAGCCAATCCGAGAGTTTTTTCATAGAAGAATCTTTCTATGGGAATAAAGAGAAAGATAGGGTACTGATCACTAGCCGAATCTGCTACTGTAGGAAAGAAGATCTATGTGACCTAATTTTCCAGTGATTTGTTGATTCACATCGATAAAAGTTGTTGTGTGCATCATACATGGCACGAATCCCGAGTTTCCTCTTACCGATAGGCATCAATCCAAGTCGCTGAGGAAGAAGAAGTATGAAGTATCGATATGCCGAAAAGAAGATGCTCGTCCAATCAGTCCAAGCATTGACAGATCCTAGTGCTAGTGTAATATCCCCCATTTGATGGTGAATGTCGAAAATGCTATTGAAAGACTCAATTCCATCAAGCCTCTGCGCACATCTAATTCTTCCTTATAAGAGGGCATTCGAGTCGAGTCAACTATACGATAGTGAAGTTCCTTTCGAGAGGTAAGGTAAGTTCTTAGGAATAGATTGAATGGGAATTGCCTATCCCTTATTCATATCTGATTTTTCTCTCTTTCTTTTTGATACTTGGTTGGCGGGGTCAGGGCCTTCTGTTGGAGGAGATTGATTTGACTTGCTACCGTACTTAGTTTTCTGCTGCTTAACTATGAGTACGAGTTGGAGCTCTTGAGTTCATGACTGGTCCTACTCTTATTGAATCATATCTTTGAAGGCAAAATACCACATCAGTAAGAGAAGTGGGCAAGCTGCTCTCCTAACCGGTACCGGTGGTGGTGTCATAGAAGTGCCATTGTCAGAAGGAGTAAGGACTCAATGCCCAGAGTCAACTGCTGGTGGTTCAGGAAGTTAATCAGATTCATCCTATAATATGTAAGAAGATGGCAGATGGAATCCTCCTTCACAAACGATAGAGCACGAGTTCTATGCAGCGTATTCCCTTGTTGGTGTATCTAGACAGGAATGGAAAACAAATTAACATTTATAGAAGAGGGCCATTACACAGATTTTCTTGGTTTTGGTACCACCAGGAAAGAATAGCAGCTAATCCCCGGTATTCTCTTATTATTTCCAGTGTGAGTATTCAACTTAATAGAAGGAGGGGAGTATGGTATAAACGTATCATTCCAGCGCACATGGGCTTAGCGAGAAAATCAGGAAATATCATAAATAAGAGAAAGAGAAGAAGATGAGGCAAAGAAGGAAGATTAGGGTTACGTCGATAAGTTCAAACCCTTATTGAGTGAACCTCGCCTATACTTAAGATGAGATTGAGTTTGTGGTCAGTGATATCATAATCAGCATCAAAAAAATATTGTATTGTATTGTAGAATCTCTTAGCATTGATTAGGTAACTATATTCATCATTAGAAAGAAAGGTTGTTCATCTTCTATCTCTAGTGACAGAACAAGATGCTATGATCGAAAGCGTTTGCCCAGAGTGCTTAGCCTTGAGTGGTTTAGATACCTGCGAAGTCGGTCCCCGGATGCAAGTAAGTCAACCTTTGAGAACGAGAACGAAAGATAGAAGAGAGAGTTGAATTAAAAAAGTAAGGGAAGAAAGGTGCGGTTATATAATGAATTATCACTCTGAAAGCCAGAAAGAAGAAAGGTTTCATGTTATTATCTCAAGGGCCACTTCTGAGAGTGAGACATTTTATTGTGTTTATGTAGCGATTGGCCTCCTTGGGCTAATTCGAAGTATGTTTTCGGGGGGCTTACAAAAGCTCGTGCAAAGAAGATTTATAGGAGAGAAAAGGGGATTCCGGTATATCGTATAAAAGAGAAAGGATTCATTTAGGAGCGCTCTTTTCATCCAACTCGAAATATCTTAAGATAAGAAATATCGTAACGTAAGTAACTTAGTGCTAGTGCTTTAGAGCTTGAAAGAAGAAAATGAAATAGGAACAACCGCGCTGGTCGTACCGAAATAATGTACAATAGAACCCATGACTATCATTCGTTATTTTTTTCCCATTCTTACTTTCATAGCAGCCAATTCTTTTTTGCATTTTCTAGGAAAAGAAAGAACCGCTATAATGACAGCGAGTAGAAATATCGTACTTTTTGGAATCCTAATTTTTTTCCTGACCTTTATCGTTCGTAGAAATTGTTTTCGTTTGAATCAAAAATATGGCTTTCGACTTGTCTTTATCATATATATATCTCTTCTTTTTTCCATCTCGGTATTTGGGTGTGTTTATTTACTGGATGTTTTTTCTCATGTTGTTGTTTTCAGTGTTGGTTCGGGAGGAGGGCAGCCACTTCCTCTTCCGGGCCCTTCCAACCCATCAAACTCCTCCTCGGAGGATTCGTTCGAGCTCCAGGTCCTGTCGGAGTCTTGGCCCGTTACTCACAACGTAGGCTATGAATCTTCGCTCCAAAATTGGATTTTGGCACTGGAAAATGAAAATAGCCTTTTTCTGCTTTTTAAAGAGAGGGGGGAGAGTTGGGCAGAAGTAAAGACTCAACTCGACAATTCTCCCTCTCAACTGGAATATAACCGATTACTCGAGTTCGAGAATAGGGATCTCCGAATCCGGGAGCTGCGACACTCTTGTTATTCTCAATTTCAGCGACTTTTTACGGATCATCCTGCCTTGGCCGAAAATGCTGATTCCAACCCCCAAGAAGTCTTACTATACTTTTTTAATGAGAAACACCATGAACATGACCGAGAGGGCAGAACCCCGTTAGTAAAAGACCAGAGAGAACTCAGCTTTTTGGATCAACTTTCACACGATCTGAAAAAAAATGGAAAAAACTCCGTCTATATAAATATTCTAGTTGGGAGATAATAAAGGTAAGTATATACGAGATTGACGTGAGAAATGTTTGTTATACGTGCCTGAAGCTGCTATATTTGCTTTTTTGGCTATATTAGACGAGTGGAATGGATCGGACGGGAGAGGAATGGAAAGAAAGGGATCGCTTTGGTATTGGTTAGGCTAATATCTCCTCGAAAGGTGGGAGGGGTGACGAGATCCTGGGCAGCGGATCTTCCCATCATGATCGACTAAAGGGAAAGTCGTAAAAGCAATATTGGTTCGAATCCAATTCATGATTGAAGTTCAGAATTCATTCCATCGAAGAAAATAAGGAATGCACCTTCCTCTTTGGAGGCAGGGTCA
>QJPP01000861.1:130000-139822 GCA_003996215.1 Jaltomata sinuosa
AACAAGGAACGGTAGGCATAGAGCTATCGGGTCATAACTCTTCTCACTTTGGCCTTAGGGTTCTTCTTTCAACAATCTAAAATCCTTTCTTCATTTACAAACACTTATGTGATAATATTCCTAACAAAGAATCTGTTTGACTTGACCGTAGGACATCACCTTCCTCAATGCAATGGAAAACTAGGAGCACGGAAGCAATGAAAGCATGACCACTTTCGCCGACTAACACAATGGATCAATACAGGGGAAACTGGCCGAGAAGCCTAAGCTAGCTATCAGATGCCCTAGCGAACGAATTCTAGTCTTCTTATCAAGATGAGCATGAGTGGTCAAGCCCTGCAATCAGATCATGCACCCTAACCTAAGCCTGGTGTTGTGTGTTCCGATCCTTCTAGTGAGAGCTTGTGACCATAGCAGTGACCGCAAGCTAGCAACAACGAAAGAATGAGCGAGAGCAGCTCGAACCACTTTAAGCATTATGCATTAATCAAGAGCCTACCTCTACCCGAAAGCAGTGGTGAGGCGGACATTGAGCAGAAAGGTTGGCTGCCTTGCAGGGTCGCTTTCCTAGTTCACCGGTACTAGGCTATGAGAGGCTCTTAATCGGGTCCAATGTAAAGCAAGCCTTGCGAATGATGGTGGCTCCATACGGGTAGACGTAGGCCCTAAAACCATAACAAAGACAAGACAATTACAGGGAGGACGTACGTGTTCTCGGGCAAGTGCGGACTCGGTTAGTATAAAAATCATCAACATAGTAATAGGATGCATCTGCTGAAGCCAAGACTCATGTAACAACAAGCTGGACCGAAGCTCAGCCATAGTTGGTTTTGGTCGTTGAAGCTTCGCCATAGTGACAAAGCTTTCATACTCTGAAGGCATGCCAACAAGAAGGAATGTAAACATATCAGATTGGGACACCGGTGCATTGATAGATGCCAAGGAGTCACAACTGTTCTTGAATGTACGAAGGTAAGCCGCCATAAACAGATTTCCTTTCTTCTCTCTTTCACTATCATGTTCCTCACTAACCCGAAAGACTTTCTTTAAACCATACTTTGGGGAGGGGATCTTTGAACCTTGTTTGAGCTCCTCTTCCCCTTTCTAGACAAGAAAAGAGAAGGTGAACTCCTTTCTTTTCATTTTCACTTACATACGCGAATCTAGGTCTAGCCTCGCTTGCATTCAGTTATCAAGGGGGATGTCTACTCTTTTGTTTACATACGCAAGCTCCCGATTAGTCGCAATCGCACTTCTGTACAATATCCAACGCATATTAAAGCACTTACCGGCCAAGCATCAATAGAGTAGCCTACGGGTTAGTGCCCGATGACATGGTAAAGGTTGAACAATCAACAACTCTGAGTGCCCCAAAAAGTCTGAAGTTCCTATCAACCACCTTCCCAACAAGGCAGCCGCCATGGTAATGCGATATTATTGTCACAACGACAAAACTATCCCATCAGAAAATCATTGGATATATCAGCAGGCAATGAAGGTCCAGCATACCTGAAATATATAGGACCAAACTCTTGTTGGTACTTTCATTCCTTCTAATTCAAGTAAGCGGGGGGAAGTTCAATTAGAAGAGAATGACCCCCTTTTTGACTTTCCACCTGCTAACGAACTTCTACCTCAGCTAAATGCGAACCTTGACCCAGAAAACGTTGTCTTTTCTAATTTATCTCATAGTATTACTGAAAGAATATGGGCTCTTCTCGAAGGAGATGCCGCCAATTCTCCTTCCTTAGGTCTCAAATGTGATTGATCCGGCAGAGTGGATAAAGAATTACCTAGACTTGGTATTTATGCTTAGTCTCGCCTGCTATCGTAAGAATCCTAAAGACCAGGTGACTGGACATATTGCTTCTTTGCTAGTTCCCTTGAGTGGGTATAAAACTTCCTTATTCTAGGTTATTTGGTACTTCTTTTATGGACTCCTAGGAATTCCGTATAGATAAAAAGATAGTCTTCAAGTTGAACTAGGTCTAGGGTTGCTGAAAACCTCTTTGCCTTCGATGGAGTACATGTTTTTGAAGTGGGCAAAACCTTTGCCTTAAGGAAAAGTGTATAACCCAAGGCTACGAACCAAAGGAGAGAGGCTAGGTCTCAATCAATAGAAAGAAAACGAAATAGATCCACTTCATTTATCACAATGAATTATATTTGTTCGATACACTGTTGTCAATATAAATATTTAATATTGAAAAAATAGATTTCAAAAGAAATTTCATAAGAGAAAAAGATGAGGCAAATAAGGAATTGATAGAGGTGCGTCGAGAAGTTCAATACCTTCTTGATCAAGAAAATGTCCTTGCTTTTCTCTTTATTTTTTGAGATTGGGTTGGTGTTCAGTCTACTTCTAAATAAGTACTCCTCCTTGTTTAGTCTCTTTCTTCATGCAAGTCTACTAGTTGATCGAGACCATAAAATTCTTGTTGTGTTGCTGTCGTAAAGTTTCGTTCTTCGTTCCTATTTCTTGCCTTTTTTTTCCGGTATGCCGCTCCGCCAGCAAGGAGCGAAAGAACCAAGTTTTCTGTGGTGATGTCAGAATTTGCACCTATTTTTATCTATTTAGTGATCAGCCTGCTAGTTTCTTTGATCCCACTCGGTCTTCCTTTTCTATTTTCCTCCAATAGTTTGACCTATCCAGAAAAATTATCGGCCTACGAATGTGGTTTTGATCCTTCCGGTGATGCCAGAAGTCGTTTTGATATAAGATTTTATCTTGGTTCAATTTTATTTATTATTCCTGATCCGGAAGAAACATTTTCCTTTCCTTGGGCAGTACCTCCCAACAAGATTGATCCATTTGGATCTTGGTCCATGATGGCCTTTTTATTGATTTTGACGATTGGATCTCTCTATGAATGGAAAAGGGGTGCTTCGGATCGGGAGTAACCACTAGTGATAGGGAAAAAATAGGGGGGAAGGACAAAGGAAAGAGCGATGTCTACATTAAATCAATTGATTCGTCATGGTAGAGAAGAAAAACGGCGAATGGACCGTACTCAAGCTTTGGATCAATGTCCCCATAAGCAAGGAGTATGCCCGCGTGTTTCAACGAGAACACCGAAAAAACCTAATTCAGCTCCACGTAAGATAGCCAAAGTATGGTTGAGCAATCGACATGATATATTTGCTCACATTCCAGGTGAAGGTCATATTTTGCAGGAACATTCTATGGTCTTAATAAGAGGAGGTAGAGTGAATGATTAGCCAGGTGTGAAATTCCATTGTATTCGAGGAGTCAAGGATTTGCTGGGAATTCCGGATCGAAGAAGAGGCAGATCAAAATATGGTGCGGAAAAACCAAAATTGATATGAATGGAAGATGCCTCTGGAACTCCTTTTTCTCGGTAAGGATAAGTACGAAGTCACTCGACTGAAAGGAGAGGGAACAACCACAACGTTACACCCCAAAACTATACGGAGCCCTTCCGAATGACCTAGAATATAGTCTACCAGACTAGCCAAGAAAGAGTGACGTAGACTATATTCGCCCGTGGAGGTGAGTGGAGGAAGCTGTGAAGCTTCTAACTCTAATTACCAACTCGGGACTATATTAGTATAAAGCGGAATTATCCCTTTACTAAATCCTCCCTCGCTTACCACCATAAACAAGACCTTTCCCGATCAATTGGTTTTTAATTATAAGAAAGATGGCAAATCCTACCATTGTATTTCCTTTTTTCATTTGGATCCTATCAACTTGGAGAGTGTCTAGATTAAGACACTTCTCGTATTCGAACTATCAAGATCGACTAAATGAGAGTGTGGCTGATTTTTGTTCTTTTACCATGTCAGCCACACTTTTCTGGACCCCTTTTTTTACAAGCTGGAATTCAACTCCCAGCAGGACACACTACACTTAATGTAATAAAGATTTTTATAGGAGAACAAAAGAAGCTAATTTACAGCTCTTGTCATATATCTATAATTGCTTCCAATAATTATGAATATATAGTGAATTTTTTGCGCGTACATATTGCGTTAACAATAATGGGGGGAGGTGGTTTTGGTTAGTTAAACATAAGTTGCAGTTTGAGTCCTCTCGAGGACGGGCCCCTTTTTTTGGGGAAAGGATAGTAGGTAGGGCTTATCTCTCCACCAGACTACTTTACTCACTGGAAATCATTCCACGTACAGGAACTGGGGGAAAAAAGGGGCTCGAACTACAGGGATCTGATACCTGGATTTCTTGGTATGAGAAGTTGGTTATGTAGGCTGACAACCTTTCCTAGGTTGTTTCAATCAGGACAAATAATCGATTAGTAGTATGCCTGAGATTGCCATAAGATTTCCCCCTCTTGAAAACTGACTAATCAAACAAAGGGGGCCACTTTTTTTTATGAGGGTAGGGAGTTCGGGTTGGTGTGAAGTGTACCGCACTTTGGGTACAAGATCGGAAATTCCATTCTCTTTTTTACCATCTAAAATCGAAGAAAAGAAAGAAGGGCGAGATAAACAAATAAAGAGCTAACTTTCTTTATTATTATGTAAGATTAGAAGAATATGAATCGGCGCAGGAGCTGCTACAATTGCTTCAGCGGGAGCTGCTGCCGGTATTGGAAATGTTTTCAGTTCCTTAATTCTTTTGCGAGAAATTATTCATTGGCAAAACAATTATTTGGTTATGCTATTTTGGGATTTGCTTTAACCGAAGTTATTTCCTTGTTTTCCTTAATGATGGCCTTCTTAATCCTCCTTGTCTTTTAGAAAAAAAAAAGTGGAAGCGGGCTAGTCCCCAAAAATGCCCGGTACTTTAGTGGTGGGGACAAGTAAGATTATTATTAGGTTTATCTGCCATCGTTATCACAAATTGAATATCTTGTTAATGTGCCAGCCCTAGCCCATCTTGCTCTTCCAATTCCATTTCGAGAGTCATCATAGCTCTCTTGGACTTATACATGAAGCACCCTTTTATCTTTCGGCATAGACCCTTCTTCCTCCTTGCGATGCAAAGGCAATGTCAGGGAGGGCGAGAGAAGGGGAGCACGTATGGCTGGTATGAAATCCATAAGCGGGGGCATGGGTCTTTCTCACGAAGATGCGAAGCCTAGAGATGAGTCTATTCCAAATTGACTGAAAAATCTGGGGTAGGAGGCTTGATGACAGGTGATAAGGTGAGGAAAAGCGAAGTCAAGCCTGACCTAAGAAAAGACTGGTTCTCAACCATAGCAGAATGAGGTTTTTTCCTTTACCGATACCTGTTTTGCGTCTTTCTTTCGGAAACTTACGAGATGCTATTTTTCCAGGGAGTCCAACTCTTTAATCGAAAAAAAGACGGTCGTGTGCGAGTCGGCTGGGAAAACACAAGCTTAACACGTCTTTCTTTATCTTTTTCATATCTGAATGTCTTTGTCGAGTTGGTTGGCATCATTCGCTCCTTTCTGTCTTTTCATTGTCCGCCTCCGCCCGAATAGATACGCACTAACCCACCCGAAATAAGGTAAAAGACTTCTTTCCAACCCTTTATACGAGACTCCTTTCTTCGTACAAATGCTCGTAGGCGAAAGAGACCTTCCTTTGCTCCTGTCGGCGGGATCAGCTAGTGTCCCCGTGTGTAAGGCCCTTTCCTGAAAGAGGTCGAATAGTTCCTGTCCCATTCATACTACTTTTGGATTATGTGCTATGTCTAGCGGCTGGTGAATCCTACCCAGTATCGGAATTGGATTTGATATTTCCTCGGTTTCTGAGAGGGGTTTTAATGGCGACCGGACTCCTCTTCACTGGAAGTCTAATGGTTTGGGAGACGTCGATTACCTGGATTTTCTGGCTTCCCTTTCCCTTCAACCAACCACTCTTTTAGTTCCCAAAATATATATGATCCCGAATCCTTTTAAGCGCCTTATCACGATAGTGACCAAACAAGCAGATGATGATGGTTCAGCCGGTAAGCTAGCAAGCTTACGAAATGAAGGAAGAGGAAACCCTTCTATTATAAGTTGAAAGCGAAGTCGATAGTCCTCGTATTGGTAATTATTATACGCTAAAAGTCTATATAAGATATAGAAGGCAAAATATGAGAAAATTTAATAAATAAAGAAAAAGAAGAAGGCCCTCTCCTTACAGTCAAGTTTCAGCTCCTCTCCTTACAGTCAAGTTTCAGCTCCTTTCCTTCTCCTCGCTACTGTAAAAATGTTGAATTTCTTTTTTTACACTGGTGCAGATGATTTCCCCTAAGGCACCGATGGACCAACACCTTCGTATGTATATCACCCGAATTTCTTGATTCACGGCGTCGAGTATTTTTTAGATCTCATGACTCGACCTGTAGATGGTGATACCGCCACCTTTGGCGACGTGATCCTTTCTTATTCACTTGTGCTGGTGGAGGAGAGGGCGTCGCCTGTGTTCTGGCTCTAGGGGGGTGGGTCTTCCCTTTCACAATTATGACACACTCGGTTAGGTTGCCATCTAGGTCTCGATCGGGGGCGACTTCAAAATTATGGTCTCATTCTTCCCTTGATTCACGATCCTTGCAGTTGAATTAATCCTCCATGTGTCGGGACCTGAACCGTGGTGGTGCTCTTCTACATCTTCTTCTACACAGGCTCCTCCACTTCTGGAATTGAAAAAGGAAGCTTTTCCAAGCCCGAACAAGATCAAAAGAACTGATTGCTTTCTACAATAAGAAAATAGTTATCTACTAGCCATGTTTTCTTTCTGTGATAATGCCGTAGCGTAGGACTCCAGGAATTTTTGAAGCTGAACATGCTCAAAAGATGCCTAAAGCTTTTAGCTTTGATCATTCGACGCCGAGTGAAAGGGTTCCTTGCTAAATAAAAACAAAGTTCCACAATCCCTTACCTACCCCAGTCCATCCCTTCACCCGGATAATGACCACTTAAGCACCTCTGTAAGCGAACAAAAAGAGATGGCAGAGTCTGCCTCGTCCTTATACGACTTTCTTTCCCTGTGTTCTATCACTCACGGATGGCCTACCCAAGGAAGAAATCACAACCAGGGCAGTCACCTGTATGTTAGGTAGCCTCCTCGCTAAACACAAGGAAGAGCTAGCTTGCATTGAGAATGAGGGCCCTCCTAAGGACTTGTTTTCAGCTCCTTACTTACAGATAAGAGTCAAAATTCAAACAGCCCACTTTGCTCCGTTGCTCTGCTCGCTCCGACGATTCTACATACCGGCCGTAAAGAGAGAGCGCAGTGTGATTGGCTCTATAATGGAAATAATGGATATGCTCTGTCGTAGAGCTTCGCTAGTAGTGTTGAGCTTTGCTCGCGATTCTACTGGAAGTAAGGACCTGAACTGAATGGAATTTCAGAGCTCTCACGCAGCTATCTAAAGAATGAAGAACCGCTACTGAACGAGAGCGAGTGAAGTGAGTAAGCATGGAATGAGCTAAATAAAAGTTGTAGCAACGAGCTACTAAGGAATGACTATGTTGATGTTTCAAACGTAGAGCTCGTTTCAATTTCATGATTGTATTCCAGGCTGAGCACAACATCCTTATGCACCCATTTCACATCTTAGGCCTAGCTGGTGTAAAAGGCGGCTCCCTATTCAGTGTTATGCATGCTTCCTTGGTAACTTCTAGTTTGATCAGGGAAAGCACTGAAAATGAATCGGCTAATGAAGGTTACAGATTCGGTCAAGAGGAAGAAACTTAGAATATCGTAGCCGCTCATGCTTATTTTGGCCGATTGATCTTCCAATATGCTAGTTTCAACAACTCTCGTTCGTACACATCTTCTCTTTGTTTCCTGTGCCTCTAGTGAGTAAGAGACAGAGTTCGAAAAGGTCAAATCTTTGAGGATTCCATCATCTATGATTGAGTTGCGAAAACTTCTGGATAGGTATCCTCGATCTGAACCGAATTCTTTCTGGTTAAAGAATCCCTTTCTAGTAGCTCTGGAACAATTAGGAGATTCTATACGGGGTTTTGCTTCTGGCGGCAACATGCTTGGTCCCGCTTATGGGGTCAAATCAATACGTTCTAAGAAGAAAAATTGGAATATCAATCTCATCGAGATCATACCAAATCCCATCAATAGAATCACTTTTTTGAGAAAATACGAGACATCTAAGTCATACAAGTAAAGAGATCTATTCATTTTTAAGAAAACGAAAAAACGGGGATTAACTTGATGATAAAATAGAATCCTGGGTCGCGAACAATGATTCGTTTGAGGATGAAGAAAGAGAATTCTTGGTTCAGTTCTCCACCTTAACGACAGAAAATAGGATTGATCAAATTCTATTAAGTCTGACTCATAGTGATCATTTATCAAAGAATGACTCTGGTTATCAAATGATTGAACAACCGGGAGCAATTTACGTACGATACTTAGTTGACATTCATAAAAAGCATCTAATGAATTCCGAGTTCAATCCATCCTGTTTAGCAGAAAAACAGATATTCCTTGCTCATTATTAGACAATCACTTATTCACAAACTTCGTGTGGGGAAAATTGTTTTCATGGAAAACCCTTTTCGCTCCTCTTAGCCTTATCCACCCTCTAGGGGTATTTTAGTGATAGGTTCTATAGGAACTGGACGATCCTATTTGGTCAAATACCTAGCGACAAACACCTATGTTCCTTTCATTACGATATTTCTGGACTGGATAAGAAGCCTAAAAGTTTTCTTCTTAATGAGCTCGATATTGATGATAGTGACCTTGATAAGGAGCTGGAACTGCTAACTAGGATGGATGAGGATGATCTAGGCTTTCAACAACATAGTGCACATTCGTGAAGTGCAGCTTGACAGCAATAAGGAATAAGTCTCCCCTGTCACCAACCTGTACCTTCTTTCAATGCACCATTTAAGGCCAAAAAGCATGGCCTTTGCTTCTGCCCAGTTGCTGGTTCCAACACCCAAGGGAATGGAGTAAGCCATAATAAGAGCACCCATACTATCTTTGATAACACCACCACCTCCACAAATACCATCTCTACAACTACCATCACTATTAAGCTTGACAAAAAGCAGTGGTGGCTTGATCCACCTAACCAAAGCCACAGATTTTTCAGTCATTGAAGAATCACACAGATGACAGATACTCTTCCAGCTCTCACCTACTCTAACCTTGCCAAACTGAGAATGCAGCATATGAGATAAGGAGTATGTGATCAATGCCTTGGATCTATAATAGATACCACTTCTTCTTCCCTGTTTGGGCATTTGGAACTGTTACCAGTTGAGGACGAACTTCAGGCTTTCTATGAGTGGAAATCCAATTAGCAAACCCTCTTTCGTACCTACGCCTTTCCCTTCTTGTCATGGTCACCATTTTGTTATCACCGCTACAGACTACTTCACCAAGTGGGTTGAAGCAATACCAATAGCCTTAAGATTAAGATTGGAAAGTCGATTTTAAGCCCAAGTGCAACCAAACTAGCAGGAAATGAAAGAAGAAATGGATCTGTGTCACTGTCTGTATGCTTGTCTTCAAGAATCAATCAACCAAAGAAGCAATCAACAAATCAAGTTGAGGTATCAAAATCCTGTCTTCTTTCGTTTCGACCCTGATCTATGAGATGAGGAATCCCTCATAGCTAGATTCATCAGTAGCTTTGAAACTAGGAGCTGGATGAGGGGAAGTTAATCTAATCTCGGCCTCGCCCATTCCATTACGACATTCTCTTCTTGATCACCAGATATTGATAGAAAAATAGTCACACCAAAAGAAGAAGGGGGAGCCTGCGGCAAGGGTTCCAAACTTAGGCTTAATGCCCCAACGAGCACAGTGAGAAGAGAAGCCTTTGGTCGATAGGAATCAGTGGAGAAAGATAGAGTCATTGTCGTTCTAACCGCTTTCAGAAGAGGTGAAGTGAGGGCGTGGTTCAAGTCACAT